>CM042430.1:29379436-29656936 GCA_023631565.1 Gymnocephalus cernua
GTGAGGCATCCACTGGAGACTAAAGGTATCCTGACGTTCACAGACACAGGCCAAACAGCTACACACACACTCACCTCAGCAGGTGAAGACATTATTATTCGAGATTTAGAAACGTTCAAACACGCCCGTAAAGTCTCTCTGTCGCTCTGTGTGTGTCTTTATATCTCCGCTTTGGCTTTACAGAGCTAGATAAACCCCTTATACAGTTTGGGCTGTAGCTACATGGGTCTGTGTGTGTGTGTGTGTGTGTGTGTGTGTGTATGTGTGTTTGTGTGTGTGCGTGCGTGTGCGTGTGTGGATTTTAAACTATAAGAAATCCGATTCAATTAACAATCGCAGAGAATCGGCTTTGGACACTGTGAAATTGTCTCGCAGCAGAGGATGGCACATGACAAACAGAGACGGGACACGACAGCCTAGCCTACACAGTTCGACTACAAAAAACGAGGCCTCGGTTGTGTAGAAATTAAACAACAATACAATAATATTAGGGCCTACCTTTAATTACAACTACCCTCAGCTCTGACGCATGTACCGGTTTTTAATACTGTAAATAGCCCTATGTGTGAATAGAGCTGTAAGGCTATACAGAATAGTTGAATAGCTAAAGCCTTATAGAACGTGTAGGCTAATAAAACCTAATAGCCATATGGCCTCTAACCTTAAATTATTCCAGTAGGCCCTACACATAATTCAGTTATTTAACATGTTATTAGTGCACTTGGCCAGCTGTTGCCTGTTTTATTTTAAGTTAGGCCTATATTAATGTTCATTGTGGAACACATTATCCTCCTATATCTTGGTGTTATATTATTACCATTATTATTTTTATTATTATTATTATTATTATTATTATTATTATTAGCAGTAGTAGTAGTATTATAAATCTATGATAGCCTATAGCTATACATTCCCAGAATAATATTTATGTAGGCCTATTAGGTCTACCAATCAATTATGCAAATCAACCAGTCACATGATACGGCAGAACATTATTATTATTATGATTACTATAAATATTATTATTATTGACTGTATAGTGAATGAATGGATGGGCCGGAGGGAGCATGTTGGGGATCAGAAGGGGATTTAATAGAAGAACAACGCGGTCTTTGTGCTGCTTTTAATCCGGCCTGTACCCCCTTCTCCGCCTCTCAGTTGCTCTACCTCTGCCTCCACACGCCTAATTATTTTAGGAGGCCAATTTCGAAAATAGTTTAAAACCTGCATGGAAAAGACTCGAAGGCTAAGATTGAAGATTCACCATAATTGTAAGAAGTAGCCTAAACTTTCCAAGTGCCAAACAAACTGTAGGCCTAATTCTGTCTACATTCCTTTCTTCTTTTTAATTATTGTTATTGTAATTTGATATTGTTTTTTCTTTACTAATTATGTAGGCTATCAACAGGTGCTCTGCTGCAACGACAATGTTGCAGCTTGGATCATAGCACGAACGTCTCAACAAATGTATAGCCTATAAGAGACATTGAATAAATCTAAACAGCTCATACTTAGCATTACAGGCCCAACATGAATAGCCTACATAATCATGGTGTGTGTGTGTGTGTGTGTGTGTGTGTGTGTGTGTGTGTGTGTGTGTGTGTGTGAACGCCCAGGAGAGAGAGAGAGAGAGAGAGAGAGAGAGAGAGAGAGAGAGAGAGAGAGAGAGAGAGAGAGAGAGAGAGAGAGAGAGAGAGGGAGGGAGGGCACTGGGTGTCTACTTGTAAGAAGTTACTTCTAATTAGCCAGCCTCTTCTTGCTCGCCTCACTTGTCCACTGTGCAGATCCAGATCCTCTCCTCGGGGACCAGGGACCGCTTGGGGCCCCTACACTTTTCAGCACCCATCAGACCGCAGACGGCCGAACTGTTGTGGAACGGCTGCTTTTGGTACCTTTCACCTGGCGAAGTCGGTGCGCCCCGCAACTTGGATAGAGAAACTGCATCACAGCACGGGTCTTGTTTAATTAGCATTTATCATTTATTTTAATGCGGTGACGTGATTTATAGTCTTGGGTTGATTTAAGTTTACGTTATCCTTCTTATTTGAATAGAGGAAGCATACAATATACACCCGGTCTCTAAATCAACGGGGCTTTTACGCACCAGGTTCAAATAGGTGTGAAGACGCATCGCCGTTACATCTTCAGTTAGAGGGGCCTGGCTTGGTTCGACAGCACTAATTCAGACAAAAACAACTAGTGACAAACAACCCAGGGTAAAAGAAAAACACAGAGGGAGGGAGTGACAGAAAAAAACGAGAGAGGGAGAGAGAAAGAGAGAGAGAGAAAGAGAGAGCCTCCCCCTGGAGACTAGCTAGGAGACCCGGCCCCCGGCCTGAGAGAAGGAGAGAGAGAGTGAGGTAGTGAGGGAGTGTTTTAAAGCCAGCAGGAGGCATGATGTCCTACATTAAGCAACCCCATTACGCCGTGAACGGGTTAACGCTGTCCGGCCCGGGCATGGATCTGCTCCACTCCGCCGTTGGATACCCCAGTAAGTAATGGCCTATTACTTATGACTGTATGTTTTTTTTTTCTTCTTCTTCTTCTTCAATAATTTAAACATGTCTTTTAATTGTAGTTTCAAGTGTAAAAAGTGAATTTTGATATACAGAAACTGAAAGAATCCACAAAAAATGTCGTTATGTCTTTTGCATAATATAGAATGGTCTGTAAAAAAAAGGAACAATTTACGTGCAGGTCATTCTTTTTTAAAATCAGTAATATCAGTAAGGTTATGCTTTATGAGTATGAATAGATGTCTCTGGTTCTTCAGCCATCAGAACATGTGTTCACTTGACCTATAAGTTCAGCGGATTATAGAGTCAAAAAACAATAAAAACGTGTGTGAATGGAAACGCAGCTTGTTCTCACACAGACTTATCATTAAAACAGACTCCAATCTGTTGCTCTTATCGTGTAACCTATTTACAAAAGGATGCTTATTGTATAGTATTTTGTGCCATAATGTTGTTTTTCATGAATGGACACTTCTTATATTGTTTGGATGGGCTACGTGGCCTGATCAGCATCTGTCATCTTTGAGAAGAGAGTTTGAATGAAATGATGCCGAGGTTTAGCACCGATGACAGAAGGCGTGGTACAAAGCTTGGCCTTCTTGTCGCAGATTAGAGTTTAAATCAAAGAAGAGTTAAGACATTTTTTGTTTAATTCAGACATGCTTTGGAATGACTTTCGTTTCTTTGTATATTTCGATTCGAACATAAATAGAAAGATAAAACCATAAGACAAAAAAAAACAGACATTCTTTTACTCAACACCGCATTTCTTCAGATATGACACGACATGCCAATATGGCCAGATGAAAATGACCGAATCAAACTTGTTAAACTTCATCCTATTATTTTGCAAAACATGTTTTGAAAAATCGATATTCTCGGGCAGTTTATATAATAAAGAACTGGGGAGGGGGAATCAAATCGGCCTAATAGGCTATACTTGATTCATAGGCAATCGTTGGCATTTCATTTTGTGGAGTTCCTTATTAAAATAGCGTATTTTAATAATGAATGAAGGTATTTTAATAGCCAAATTTCGATTAGAATTTCGTGCTATTTTCAATCTATCGGCCGGTTGAATTGTGAAGTTTTCTTTTTTTTTTATTTATGAGTTAAATGTTTGAACCACCATATAGCCTACATGTTTTAACAATTTTGGTTCATACTATTTTAAATACCAACATAAAAAACAATGCAGTCATATTAATAATAATAATAAAAAATAACATCGATTTTTTTCTCTCTCTCCGTTGTAGACACCCCGCGTAAACAGCGTCGGGAGCGCACCACCTTCACACGCGCACAGCTGGATATCCTCGAGGCTCTGTTTGCCAAAACGCGCTACCCAGACATCTTCATGAGGGAGGAGGTGGCCCTCAAGATCAACCTGCCCGAGTCCCGAGTCCAGGTAAAACATTACAAACAAGTATACAGAATATTATTTCAGAATTATATGTTTTCAAATTGTATTACATTCATGTCATAATTCATTTTGCACTGCACTGGATATGAGTTGAAGAAGGAGATTTGATAATCAAGTATTGATTATATAATTAACCTCCTCTCTGATGCATCCCTGCCTTCTTCCAGGTCTGGTTCAAGAACCGTCGTGCCAAGTGCCGCCAGCAGCAGCAGCAGAGCACCGGCCAGTCCAAACCACGGCCCCCTAAAAAGAAGGCATCCCCTGCTCGTGATGCTAACTCTGAGGCCAGTGCCAACGCCACCAATGGACCATACAGCCCTCCTCCCCCTCCTCCAGGCACCGGCATTACCCCCAGCTCCAGCTCTGCCAGCGCCACGGTGTCCATCTGGAGCCCGGCCTCCATCTCCCCGCTGCCAGACCCCCTGTCTGTCTCCACCACCCCCTGCATGCAGCGCACCACCTCATACCCCATGACCTACACCCAGGCCCCAGCCTACAGCCAGAGCTACGCAGGCTCCTCCTCCTACTTCACTGGCCTGGACTGTAGCTCCTACCTGTCCCCCATGCACCCGCAGCTGTCGGGCACCGGAGGCGCCCTGAGCCCCATCACAGCCGCCTCGATGGGTGGGCCTCTCAGCCAGTCCCCTGCCTCGCTCTCCTCCCAGGGCTACACAGCAGCCTCGCTGGGCTTTGGAGCCGTCGACTGTCTAGACTACAAGGACCAAGCTGCCTGGAAGCTCAATTTCAATGCCACTGACTGTCTGGACTACAAAGACCAGAACTCCTGGAAGTTCCAGGTCTTGTAAACAATAAGAAGTGGGAGGTGGGGAGGGAAGGGGATAGGGGAAGAAAGGGGAAATTGAACAAAATTGAAGTAGGGTGAATGGCCCCAGATTACTTTTGGTGTGTTTTAGAAGAAGGAAGATACCTTGGGACACAGCAATCAATTAATCATATCGGTTGAAGAACTAATCAGCTGAAATAGTTTCTTCATTTTTGCTAGTTCAGAAATATTTGTGTGGAAGTAAACTGATCTGTTGATGCTTGACTTGGTGATTGTAAAAAAGAGATGACAGTGTTCCTAAGCTAAGCAACATAGAAATCAGCCTTGAAATCAATGAATCGCTGTGTAAAAGGAAAACAAGATTGCGATATCTGTACAATAAAATCAAATTAGTGAGGAAGAACAACAGCTTTAATTGTCCAGCTCAATGGTATTGGGCCGAAGTTGTGATTTAAATACAGTATAACTATATTATTGATGACAAGAGAATTTAAAGTGAACACGTAAAAACAAAGGTGGTGACTTGTCACATGCTATTAATGTGCTGGTTAATAGAAATTCCACCTGCCTCCACTTGGACCACATTTGAAGCAGAGCTTCCACAGGACAACCACTTCAGTGACCTACAAGTTTACTGCATAGACAGCCTTGAAATGGACGTGTTAAAGCACAGAAGTGACTAGAGCCCAAGCTCATGTTTATTTCTTCCTTAGACCTTGTCTTGTATTTTCTGTGATGTATTTCTTTTATAAAGCTGCTTTTCATCAGCAAGCTGACTCAGAAAGCTTTGAGCCAAACGACTCAACTAACCCAAAGTGACATCTCAAGGACGTGTCTTTACAAGGTGGCCACTAATAAAAAAAAATAAAAAATACCATGAGAAAAAAATGTTTAGCAGACAGACACTGATGATTCCCAGTAGCCTTGTGTGATATTGACCCTCTGCAGCCTGTGTGTGATACTCGCGGAGGTGGTAGAGTTGGTCACTGAAGTGACTGCAGTACAAACCTGTTGCCTTTGAGCATGGTTGAAATCATTAGCAGAATGGCTCGTTCATTGTTAGTTTAATAGGATCAATTCCAGACAATTTGTGCAACAATGGTCGCATTGTGGCTATTGGCAGCCGAGTAGATTTCCCCCCACTCCATCTCACAGTGTTTGCATGAGGTTAGCGGATTGTTGAAGCAGTTCATGAATCTACAAATGACTTTATTATTATAAACTTGTTTTGCTGATAAACTGCTCCAGTTGAGGAATTTGATGGGAGAGAAGTCTGCACCAGAGAAAGGGAAGGGACTGGGCTGCCATGCAGCCCCCTTTGCACAGAGAGTTTGGTGCCTCTCTCAACTTCAGCCTGTAAAGATGTGATGGGTACCCCTTTATGTGTTTGATGTATCGTTTGATTTTGATTTTTTTTGTATTAGAATTAAACAATATTTCTTTTAAGAAATTGTGAATTCGTTGAAGTAAAAATTGTGGTAATTTGTTTTGAATATTATTATCAGTATTATTACTATCATCATTAATATTTTGTCTTCAGCTGACATGGACATTGCTAATATACTGTTTTTTGTTCTTTTGTAAATATTAAAACTTGAAAATGCAATCATGTCTGGTATCAGCAATGAGTTGTTATGCAGGCGCTCCACCCAACAGAATCTCTCTCTTTCTTAATTTATAGAAAACTGCCAACTTTTTATTTGTTTCTGTTTCTGTTTTCTGGTTTCAGCTAATTCTTCTTTTTTTCAAACTCAGGGGTTTATCCAATAAAAGTAGCATTAATAGGATACAATGCTGTGTATGCTTCTTAATCATCTACTGTACTTTTATCTTTTGCATTACTATAATCTTCTCTGCTTATTTTTTTCTGACATGAATTATTTTGTATATTTCATTTTGTCTCCTGTGTTCGACCAGTCTCGCCACTACCATGCTAGATAGCTATGATGTTTCTGAGACATTAAACGACTTCATTAAAACTCTGGAGTCATTGTGTTCTGTAAGTCATTGAATTTGACTGTTTAATTACTGAATATTGGGGGTCAGTGTTAAGCCAAGGTAGGGCTATATGATATTTTTGGGCTACAATAGGAGAAAAAGGGAGTGTTGGACATCCAGGAGAGGGGACATAGGGAATCAGTTTCTGAAAGCGTTCCACTTATCCATAGAAGAGGATGAGTGGGCATAAGGCAGAGATGAGAGGGAGCAGGGCAGAGAGGACAGGAAACAAACTAGAACTAACAATAATACCGAGTCCCACTGATCCTGCCAGCACTAAACTGAAGTAACAGCGATGGGCAGATTATTTTGGATTGCTGAATGTTTCTGTGTTCCTGCCACCGGGAGGCCAGAGGGTCATCACCACGGGGGTTGTGAGGAGTGCAGTGGATGAAAGGTTTTAGGGATGTTAGCTCACATTGAGATGCTTCACATCTTGAAAAAAGGCACAAATCACAATGACAGAATACACCTAGTAGAAGAAAATGTGTTCCCTCATGACAACGGGTCCAACCCAGCATGCAATACTACTCACTACTGTCAACAGAGCTGTTGTTTTTAGCAACACTAGCAGCATGGCTCTATGGATGGCATTGTCAGTCTGTTGGTCCACCACTTTGGTCCAGACTGAAATATCTCTTTCACTATTATCTTGATTGTACCTTGATTGTATCTTTTGTACAATCATGTTTCCGAAAGGATGAATTATACTGACTTTAGTGATCACCTGACTTTTCCTCTAGCACCACCACCAGGTCAAAATTTGAATTTGTCCAAAGCTTTAGTTTATGACTAAATACCTGCAAAACAAATGGCATCCCTATCAGCCTCAACTGACTTTGTGTTTAGTGCTATATAGCAAATGCTAACAACACGTGATTGGTCCGTTGCCGCCGGAAATTCCGCCAGATGTCACTCTTTACGGCCAGATGTCCGTTACCTTCCACTTTCTTTGTGTTGGAATTTTAAACTCCGGTGGATTTATGAGGACTATGGTTAACCTTTTCTCAGATCTCTGCAGGGTAAATCCAGACAGCTAGCTAGACTATCTGTCCAATCTGAGTTTTCTGTTGCAACACTAAAACAGGGTTTGAATGTACACGTTCCACCAAAACAAGTTCCTTCCCGAGGCTTTTTTGCAGTGGCACTGGGGCTCCATCCGGTGCTTAGCGCCGCCCAAGACAATTGTGATTGGTTTAAAGAAATGCCAATAAACCAGAGCACATTTTTCTTCCATCCCGGAATGCTGTGTGGACTCGCCAGACATCTTCTTTGTAGCGTCCATGTTGTTTCCTCATTACGACTTAAAGATCATGAACACACCGCAGTCAGAAGAACCTCCCAACTCTGGAAATGGGACCATCGGAGGAGCATTTGAATGCACCATTTCATTCTAGATATTTCTAGTATTAACAAACCGTTTCGTTTGCTTGTTACTTTTACTCTCTATCTTCTCTCATCTTGTACAGTTTTCTGTCTCAATTCTATACTTTTTCAGAGGGTCACACATGGTGGTTTGGCATCAGCATTTTGATATAGGAAGTGTAGAGCTGAAGCGTTTTTTGCGGTCGATTTAACAATTCTCTGGCATGCAATGACATGCAATCCAGAACAGACCAGAACAAAACAAAAAATGAAAACATCACTGTGTTTTTGTCCTGATGAACAGAGATCCTAGATTGAGATCCTAAAGTGACCCTGCACTGGCACGGCAGAGATCAGGGTGAACCTGTGAGAACTAGATACAGATTAGACTACATCACACATGAAACTGGAACTGGATGGCCGGTTCTTTCGTGCTGCTGTCCAACCAAGGTCATGTAGAGACAGCCACACAACGAGGGAAATGGCTCTTTTCAGTGGAAAGTGGGAAGCACTTCACCTTTGGTATTATTGTATATTGTAAGAGTAGAAAATAAAAACAAATAGAGCAGTTGGAGAAAAGAAACCCTGGTTAGCAGCATCATTATTTCTTCTTCTTCACTGCTTTCCTTTCATTTACATTTCATCTCCCTGTACAAGCTGCGCATGCTGACGTTTGGTGGACTTCATCTGTGTTAGGTCAGGTTTTTGTTTTCTACTTTTACTTGCAAGAGTTTAAAGTTTAATTAATGATACTTTCTGTCCCATGATGCACTGGGCCTGCGGGAGCATCTGTCACTGGGGGAACATTGGAACCAATTTGTCATCTGGAGAGGGAGACGGCTTTAATCCTGCCGATGAAAAGAGAAATGTCCAGAGAAAGAGAAAGATGGACATACAAGTGGAGAGATAGGGGATGTGGAATGACGAGGAGAGAGCGCAGAGAAGAAGAAGAAGAAGAAGAAGAAGAAGAGGAGGAGGAGGAGGAGTAGGAGGAAGAACAGGACAAGAAGGAGGAGGAGGAAGCGGGAGACAGTAATCCTGTCTAATTCACTTAGTGTTGCGCTGAGGGAGCAGGACACTAAGAGGATTTGGGACATTCTCTAAATTAGATCAGCAAGAATAACAAACTGCAAGTAGAGGTAGGGTAAAGGGGGCACACTGGAAGACGTGGCATGAAGGAAGGGGTGCTGGACAGAAGAGACAGAGGTTACATGCATCAAAAAGGCATGAAAACTCTGAGGAAACCGTGGAATCAAATGTGTTAAAAAAACATAAAATAATAAGTTTGTTGCCAGTTTGAATCATTTTGACGGGGACAAATATGCACTGCTCTCTCTTCCTTTGACATCTAATGTTACAGTTGGTGCCTTTGAGCAAGGCATTTAACCCCCAAGCAGCTCAAAGGTTAAGAGTGCAACTTATAGAGACCTATGCGTGTATCACCTTAAAGTGAAGCAGAGCAATTCTGTGCAAAAAAAGCTCTGTTGCAAGCTCAACAAAACTGCTCTCACTGTCTCTGATCACATTTGTGTTTGATATTCCAACTGGCACCGAGCAATAAACGCCCCTATAATCCAGACGACTGTTTTAGTCCAACATATCATTAATCTGTGGATCTAAACTCTGACTTTTACTATTAGTGATATTAACTAGGTGTTAAATTGTAATCTGCAGTAAAGCCCTCAGCAGAAGTGTATGCTGAGGTTGACAGTGGCTGGTTGATCCATTCATACTGTAATACTGATCCTGTTACCACTACTATCTGCAGATCACTCACACCTACTTACACTGCAGTACTATGTGATTTAGCAGCATTACTGCACCATTACAAATTGTATTTAATGACTTGTGAAAATTATTACATCTTTTTTACATGATCAATTTAACGATAAATTGGCAATAGGCATTTATTTATTTATTAGGACAAATTCAAAACAGTTTTGATATTTATTGACAGTGACAGTGTTCAATGCTGGGGCATAATAAAAGTCAGCCGATGCTAATAGCCTAATTGGCAAATAAGTACTTGTTCTAAAACAACAAATTATGTATTTAATTATTTGCAGAATGACTGTGCCATGATTATCATATTTGAATATAGACATTTTAAAGCAGGTTACAGGGATATGTATAATCACATACAGTATAATATCACATATTCTGTGTCATCTTGTCACAACTATTCATTTAAGTTTTATGATGTTCACGCTGATGTCTTGTACATCATTTTGTACACTTTTCCCCATGGGTCCAGCCAGATGTATCTTTGGAAACTTTGGGATCTCCCCTAAAATATGAATGAAACTGTGGATTTAAATAATGTTTGAAACTGTGGATTTAAATAATGACAGCATGACTTTGTTGTACTCTACCGATCGAAGTCAATTGGCAGAACAAGAGATATCGTCTTTTTTATTCCACAGATTCTTCTCTCATGGCACCTACATTACCAACAATGCAACTAAAAGTATGGCAAGCTCACTAACTTCACACCTTCAGATTTTTCACAATTTCTAAATTCTTCAGCCTCAACCAACACTGACTTAAGTGACATTACATAAGGCAATTTATCAGACTTCACACAGCTGCCCCTGGATCCACAAAAGGCTTTATGCAACTTGTTCACATATGCAATAATACTCACGAAGACCTGTAAACAGACTTTGATGTGTAAAAAACAGTAATGATCTGGTCCCTGGTTACAGTGAACAAAAGTTTTTCAACTACTGTTTTAACCTGGTCTATCTTTGTTTAGTTCCCACACAACAGCACAAAATGTTCCCCACTCTACACTGACTTTCATCATGGATTCCTTTTTCATTTTACTTTAAACCAAGCATAACAAACAATGTGTGTGCATGTGTGTGAGTCTGTATTCATATAAATGCAATTGATGATTGTGAATGTGTCTGTACATTATTTGTGTGTGTGCATGCATATGTGTGTGTGTGTGTGTGTCTGTGTGTGTGTGTGTGTGTTTGGGCATGTGCTCAGCGCGTGTATGCTTGGCGGCGTTGGGATTAAGAATCGATTATGAGGGAAATGGACTGCAGGCAGGCAGGACGGAGGAAGAAGGGAGGAAGGGATGAAGGGGGAGGCAGGGGAGGCTGGTCAGCTCTGGCAGCAGCCTGTGGCATGATTACAGTGTGCCTCCAGAGCAGGCTGTCCACCGGCTTGTTTGTTGGGGATTATAGAGAGGAAAGAAATGAATCATATTTCTAAGTCCTGAGTGTATCTGTGTCTCTGTGCTTCAGAGTCCATATGCTGCTGCTGGGGGATTACAGGAGCACACTGCTTGCAGAGCACAGGACGGAGTCTATCAATCTATCTATCTATCTATCTATCTATCTATCTATCTATCTATCTATCTATCTATCTATCTATCTATCTATCTATCTATCTATCTATCTATCTATCTATCTATCTAGCTATCTAGCTAGCTAGCTATCTATCGTTTAAATGCTGAATCCACTGTTTACAATATCAGTGACACCAATCAAACGTTTGAAGTATACAAATCTGTTGTCAGAGTAACAATGTAGCATTTTCTACATGTGTGACTTGGTAAATGAACACCCTTTAAAGCCCAAGCTTGTTAGTGACCGTAGTCTGCTGCACTTTGTAATGAGCTTTTGGTCTACATGCCAGTGTTGTGCTGTGTCAACATGAGGCTGAACCCAGCTCTGTGCTTGGCTAAATCCCAGTCAGACGGCAGGGACTCACTGTTACTTGGCACTCTGAGTAGAAAGGTGCAACAACCAGCCAAGACAAGTAGGCTAGTACCGGTTGTGGCATAGTGTAACATTGATCAGTATTACAGTAAATAACACGTTGATACCTGTTTCCAGTATTCATTTCCAGTTTTGAAGCTTTATATTAGTGATTTTGTCCCATCTAGGGCATAGGTGGACAGCAACTAACAGTTCATGCCTGAGCGGTTGCAGGCTAATTCCATCAGAAATAAGATGCAAGCAAAGAATTGCTAGGCAACACCTGAATTCATTAAAAGTTTCTTACCATCAACCCACATTTACTTTCAGCCTACATGTTTTTGCGTAATATGACGTCAACAGGGCAAGTCGTGTACCAAAATTTCTGATGACCTTCCGAGGTGTTGTTGCGACTTGAGGAGCCATTCACATGAATTTTACAAGTCAGGAACTAATTTTTACAATTATTCCGATGCCACATGAAAGCAGCAAAATGTCTGGTAGACAGGTACATGCTCACCTGGGGGTCAGGACCCAGTTTGCTCTTTAAAACAAGCAGAAATATGCAACCGGTGATGAGGGGTCGCAAGTAGACATTACATTAATCAAAGAAAGTTGGGAACTACTGATTTAGATAATTGGTGAATCAAAATTTGACTTATTCATCATGCATGCTTGTTACAGTAATTTAGTATTGTGTTTTTAATGTTTGCTTTCAAATACTACCTGGAATTACAGTAATGAAGAGTTGAAAAATGTGTGAAAAGGTGGGTTTTCTAACTTAAACTCAACAGTGAAAAAATTAACCAATTATAGTTTTCTCACATTTGGTGTGTAACTGCACTTTGAATTTTTGTTGAAGTCATTGACTTCATTTTGGTATGTTTTACTGTAACATATGCTACTCTTTGAAGTGCATTGTATTTTATATTTTCTACTTACATGAACATTGATAACATTGTTCATTTACATTGTACATTTTTTTAAAGTCTGGTTATTGACTCTGTTAGCCTTTAAGGTGAGTCGCACAGCTAAAACCCAAAAACATTTCGTTTGAACATCAGCACTACATGTGTGGAGAATGACAATATTCCAAGTTCATACAAAACATGCATGAAAGCCAGCAGGATTTTTTTTTCTTTTTGCAATTTAAGTATGGTTATTCTGCATTGCATATTGAAAACTATGTGCTATTGTATGTAATAATATTTGAAAAACTAAGAGGTACTTTCTACATTTACATTTGGGTATAGAAACGACCACATTTATGCCCCCTGCTGTTTTTTCTTTATCTGACTTATTGCATGGTTACAGTAACATACCTTTTGCCTTCTGCAAAATTATTTTACAAATGTTTTATTCTTCTGAGCTCCACTTTGTTTTACTTTACTGCATTTATGTGAAGCATCAGACATGACAGCGAGACCTTTGCATTGTTCAAATCCCCCTTTTAGTGTAAACCCCTGCATATCTTCATCCCCCTCTCTCCCTTCCTGTGCTCATCTTTCTTTGTCCCAATCTCTCTTTTCTCCTCTCTCTTTCTCATCCTCTCTTCATCTGCGGGCCAGCTGAACTGCCCCCCCCCACACACACACACACACACCCGCCAGCATCTCCTCCCTCACTTTCAGTAATTCCAGGGTTGCCTCTCTCGCTTGCTCGCCCTAATCCAGCTCTGACCTCAATCCCGTGATGTAACGGATCATGTGATGTAGGGAGAAAGAGAGAGAGAAATAGAAAAGAGAGGAGAGAGAGAGAGGGGGGGGGGGGACATAAAGTGGGGAAACATGGTCTAATCCCCGATGCTGGAGCCACAGACCAATCACAAACTGATGGGGTAGGGGGGTCACGGGGTGCCTCCATTAAGTTACAAAATATTAGTCAAACACACACACACACACACACACACACACACACACACACACACACACACACACACACACACACACATACACACATACCAGCACACACAAGCACACCCCTTCTGGAAACAACAAGTCAACATGTTTGTTTCATCTCTGTGACTCAGTGGCTATTTACATGCCAGTTTTTCTGCGTACTGCCAACAACACAACAACCACCACCCTGTTTGTGACTCACAGGCAGCCTCACACAAATAAATCTTTATTGTGTGCCATTATATGAAAAAAAACATATGCTTTTCTATACCTGTTGTTGTAGAAAAACACAGTTTTCTGTGTACCAAACCACAGGCATCAAAGCTGACGTATGTTAGATATCATACATAATTTGCAAATCTTACCTTCTAGATTTACATAAACGGGCTGTTACAACACAGTGGCCATACGTTGGTCGTCTAAATATTATGAAACTTGATATAAACACACTTTCACAGGGCCTTTTCTTCTACTATTACAGTGTCTAACGACTCAACGTTTAAAGAATTATTTGTTGCCAAGTACCATTTTAATAAACAGTATATTTTGTAGACAAATGGAAAAGAGTACAACCAGAAATGTTGTGCATGTTGAAATTAGTTTGTTTAGTATTCACATGTGTTTTTGGATATACTGTGTGCCTTATGTAATGCCATAACTGGTCATTAGGGAGAGCTGGTGTTTTGGATTTTTACAGTTTGATAAATCACTGAGCCAAATCAGATATATTAGCTTATAGTGTAACTAGAACATACACTAGTGTAACAGTGTGTAACATACGCTAACTATGCTAGTGTATGTTATTTTAGCACAATGGCTTGCTAGCTGGTTTGCAGAGTGCACTATTCATGCCATGAGAAAAAGTCTTAACACCACCAGCATTTACTGACTAACTAAAAGTAGAATCACACACTGTGCAAATATGTTTTGGCCCTCAAACTCTGTCGGAGATATAAACTTGCATCTAGTGATAACTTGTTTGCAATTAACGGTAACACTTTATAATAAGGGAACATGAATTATCATGAATTTCATGCATGAAAAAAAATTCATTCATGTAGTACTTCATGAACTATCAGTAATGTACAAGGATTAATAGTATCTCATGCATGACTCAATGCAGGAACAATACGTTAATTAATGCATCAATTAAAGTGCCCATATTATGAAAACATCACTTTTTCTGGGATTTGGGGTGTTATTTTGTGTCTCTGGTGCTTCCACACACATACAAACTTGGAAAAAAATCTGTCCATGCTGTTTTGAGTGAGATACGGGTTTCTGAATGTGTCCTGCCTTCAGTCTCTGGGTGAGCTGTTCAAAATCTGCAGGGCTTGTTATGTAACTAGCCGAAACGACGGGCTAAACACAACCGTTAGCATGCTAGCGTTAGCATGCTAGCTCGTTCTCAATGGCAAAGCACTGCTACAACACATACAAGTTCACCATAATCTACAAAAGAAGTACTTACATGTGCACCCTCATTTAAAAGAAGTCTCCCGGCTAATCCTGCCTTGTAACTGACCAAAGTTGGAGAAACAATCTTTCTTTTACTGTCTATGGAGTTGACATCTATGACGATGATCTACGATCTGAGCTACTGAGCATGTGCGAGTGGAATCAAAGAGTACAGAAGGAAAGATGATTCACTCTGTAGCTAAAACAGAGACCTGAAGACAAGGTGAAAAGAGGAGCTGCAGCAGTAAGAGAGAGCTGTGCTGTACAACAAAAATATGGTGTTTTTTGAAAATTAAACCATGTAAACTTATTCTGGTACAACCTTAAAATACAATTATGAACCTGAAAATGAGCATAATATGGCATCTTTAAGGTATTTCAAAACTCATGCTTTCTGATTCATTAATGATGCTCATGTCTTCTTCATAGGTAAATCTGTAGTTAAAAAATGAATTGTAGTGTTGTAATCATGATTAACTAAACATTACTTCTTCATTCTTCATCTTATTTACCAATGTTAAAGATGGACCAGGTCAGCACTTTATTTAGAATATATCTTCAGAACATATGTATACACTGCTGTGGCTGGTCAGATTTTTGAAGAAGACATCATTAATAAATCAGAAATCATGATGATTGAAATACCTTAATTGATGCATTAATTGATGCATTAATAAACGTATTGTTCCTGCATGTCATGCATTAGATACTATTAATCCTTGTACATTACTGATAGTTCATGAAGTACTACATGAATGAATGCATGCTTAAAAACTAATACATAAACAAACAAACAATGACAATGAAATAAACAATAAATACAGAAACAAATATATACAAAATAACTGTTTACTGTAACATCAGAAAAAGGTGGCTGAATGTTTTCGGTTTTCCAACAGCACACCAACTGTGGTTTTTGTGTGTGTGTGTGTGTGTGTGTGTGTGTGTGTGTGTGTGTGTGTGTGTGTGAGTGTGTGTGTGTGTGAGTGTGTGTGTGTGTGTGTGTGTGTGTGTGTGTGTATGTGTATGTGTGTGTGTGTGTGACTCACAGCTCTTATCTTACCCGTAATACGTATACATAAAGAATATACTGTATATAACAAAAAATCATGTACTGCCAGTGCTTTATTAGTTCTTGTTAAACAGTGTGTGTGTGTGTGTGTGTGTGTGTGTGTGTGTGTGTGTGTGTGTGTGTGTGTGTGTGTGTGGCTCCACTGAACCCTGCTGTGTTGCTAGTTGACTACCAGGTGGTGCTAATAGCTAAACATGTTTAATCCCTGGGAGCAATGCCTGACTCCCTCCACTGCCCCACCTTCAGGTCTCTCAGCCCCCCCACTCCCAATGTCTCTTTGTGTACTAGTACTGTACAGTATGAGTGGTGTGCTCATATATTCAGAACCCACTCACCCCCCTCCCCCTGCCCTCCCACCATGGCTTCAACCCCCACCACACACACACACACACACAAAACACACCTCTATGTTTTACCCATTTACTGACAATAATCTCACCTGTACTTTGGTTGGTTCGACAATATTTGCAACTTTCCGAAACCGACAATCACACCCGTTTCTTGCAGTGATTGGCCAGGTGTGTCGAGGTAATACAGAGTTTTACAGTCACTCTTCTCTCTTTTTTAGTTCTTCACACTACTTGGTCACTTTTTGTGCAGTACTGTGAATGTCGGCAAGTATGTGCTGTTAAATCCTTATTTATATGATTTATAGTAAGTTTCAGGCATACCACAGCCTTGAGATCAACAACTTTTGTAACTTTGCTAAACAGACAATCCCATAATCAGGACCACTTAATCCTGTTACTGTCAGGTATGTGAAGGTGGCTTATTAATTAGAGTTTGAGCGTTCTCAAGTTGTCTTTTTATAATCTTTACATAATTCCTTTCTTCATTTCATGTGTGGACAACTGAGTGCAACACCATCAACACCTGTGAGGAGAGACTATGTGAAACTGTGCACCCTTGACCACATTTGTGTGATTCACCCTCCACCCAATCCCAACTGTTCAATGCCTGTGATAGGCCAATTGGAAATGTTATTATGTGTGGTTGGATGACACATAGCAATACCTTGTTTGTTTGAAGCATAATGAGGCTTTTATAATACAGTTGTCTGCATCTGGGGAATATTTATGTTCACATTAAAGCTGTGGAAGATTGTCTGGGAGCTGAACCAATAAGAGTCTCTTACGTTCATACAGTGTGGTCTCTAGCTTAATTTACAGGTTAAGGTGCATCAGGCTTTAAACTCTTTAAACAGACCTGTCTCTATCTATCTCTGTTCCTCCACTCCAACTGTTCATAGATGCTTGTCTGGTTCAGCCATGAGAAGTACCTCAGCAGCTTCTTATTCCATTGATTTTTGTGTTAACTACAACCCCCATCCACCCACCATATACTGTACATCTGTCCCTCTTCCTTCTTTCTCTTATGTCCCTCTATGCTCCATGTCTATAAGCCTCCTCCCTTCCTAAAGACACACAGACACAGACACAGACACACACACAGACACACACACACACACACACACACACACACACACACACACACACACACACACAGACACACACACACACACACACACACACACACACACACACACACACACACACACACTGTACCAGTTGTGTACTAATCTGGAGTTGACCCCTCAACCTGCCCCCCACCTACCCCCAACACACACACACATCTCTCTCTCTCTCTCTCTCTCTCTCTCTCTCTCTCTCTCTCTCTCCCTCAACATCCATCCACCTCTCTCTTCCACCCCATCTCTCCTCACCCATGCCCCCCCTCCTCCATACCAATCCCAGCACTGTGTTAATCTGGTGCTGGTCTGACGGTCAGCACTTTGAGCGGCAGACAGACAGATTGGCTTTAATCCCCTGAGTGCCACAGATGGAGTGCCACTATGCAGACTTTGGGGAAGGCGAACACACAGTTGTGTGTGAACACATACACACTCAAACCCACATGGACAAAGACATACAAAAAAGACAAATGTCCGTTATATGCTCAGCAATGACAGCATACCGGGTTAGGGTTAGCGGTCACATCGTCATAGTTTCAAATGATGCTCCTCCACTGTAAAAGCACACCGTCCTCCATGTTTCTGATGAACAAAGCTACGATGTACACATGAAAAACAAGAGTGGCTTATGTTGCAATAACGAGGATAGTGGTAGAAAAAGGAAGTTCTTCTCTCTGGTTGGTTATGATAACATAATGGTGTAACTTACTTGGTAAAGCAACCACAGGCCCGTTTTACCCTATTTTACTAATTTTGAGCTCCTAGTTTGCAAAATGAAAACTCATTAAAAAAGATATTTCCAGGTTTTCCACATTATGCAAGATAATGCAGTGGTCATGATTCATAATTATAAAGGCTTATTTAGAACAATCAAAACCTGACACTCTTGTCCCCACATACTGCACCAGGCTTTTCTCAAAGTGTTTGGGTCCAAATCCTGAAAGAAACAGTTCTTTGATACGCAGCCATGTAATCCTGCAGTTATTAGCTAAATGTTAGCTGTTGTTTTTTTTAATCCAAAGAATGAAATCATTTCATGTATAATTATCTGGTTAACTTTGTGAACCTAGTTATCACTATAATCTGGGAAAATGAATACATACATGTACATGTACATACATGTTTCTGAATACAAATGAGACAAGAAGAAAAGAGACGAGAAGAGATTAGTTTACATGAATTATTACAGTGATTTAGTCATTGGTTAACAATAGCAGAACTGTATCTAGAACTGTAAACATTCTCAGATTATATGTAATAAATGAAACCCTTTTGCAATTATAACAGCTAGACATAGTATGTATATCTACCTCCAATGATTCTCAAACAGAGGTACTTGTACTGTACTTCAGCAGTTTCCACGGGGAGAAATTGTGGGGTATATATTTATGTTTCGGTGGGAAAATAATGGGTGGTGTGAGACTGATGTTTAATATATAACCTGCCACAGTAACCGATAAACTACCAGCTACAAGTGGCCGACTGCACAGAATGCGCCTCCCACCATCTGCACTAGGTTGTAACACCTTAACAATGTGCTGGAACTGAGACTGCATAAGAACTAGTTAGCAAGCAAGCAAGTAGAAAAAAAATAACAGAGAGCTAAATGGTTGAAATGTTATAGTTTACATATGCAAACTTAATCAAACCTCCTGAAAAAAATTATAAAGATACACCATGCTTAAAGATAGACAATTCCTGTATCACTATGACTTGTATGAAAAAAAAAATGATTGAAACAACATTCAACAACGGACCCTTCTCTACATATAAAGATTGGCTCATTAAAAACATTTGAACTTTGAATCAGAAGTGACATGAGACTGAATTGTGGTTCTTAAAATACTGAACTGGATGGAGACAGTGCTGACCACTCATCCTGATGTAGTGATTGAGTGTGGGTTTATGTGTACGAGTGTGTGTGTGTGTGTGTGTGTCCACACCACTATAGCTGTGGTGCCCATTCAAAACAACAGGATTAAAGGCTGGTGTTTGATTAGATGTTTGTTTGTCAGTGTGTTTCATTGTAATGAGTATATAGCCAAGGCAACAGTGACATAAGGCAAGGCAAGGCAAGGCAGCTTTATTTGTATAGCACTTTTCAGCAACAGGGCAATTCAAAGTGCTTTACATGAAGACAATTAAAATACAGGAATGAAAGTTACAGTGCAGTATAAGAAATTAAACATTAAAGAGTAGTTAAAAACAGTTAAAAATATAAAAGCAGATAAAATAAGCAACGGAAGTATAAGAAGGTATAAGAAATGGACAATTATTTAACATAGGAGAATATGTGTGATGTGTGTGTGTGTGTGTGTGTGTGTGTGTGTGTGTGTGTGTGTGTGTGTTTTATTGTAATGAGTATGGCTGAGGACATGGCTTTATCCCTTTTAATCAAGAAAGTAGAAGGATGACATGAAACACTGATCAGGGGAATGATGTCAAGCCAGAAAAGGATATTAATTGTAATGTTTAATGTATGTGTGTTTGTGTCTATGTGTGTCTGTGTGAAAGATGGGTACATAACACATTTTACAGATAGAAATAGTAAGCTGCGTAAAGAAGTTATTACTGAGTAGTATTGTATCATCATAAAAAAATGTGTAATGGGGTGGTGATGGCGCAGTGGATATGACACATGCCTTTGGTGTGGGAGACCTGGGTTCAATTCCCACTGCGATACATCAACCAACGTGTCCCTGAGCAACCTCTGACATATGTAGCAATTGGAAGTCGCTTTGGACAAAAGCGTCAGCTAAAGACATGTAATGTAACGAGTAGAATTGCTGTTAGAATATGACTTAAATAAAGTTATTAATGTTAGATTAGTAGCGTGAAAAATACATTTAATTGTATGTCTAAAGAGGAGAAAAACAAGGGCATAGGAATGACCACTTAAATAATACTGTCCTAATTCACTCCAAGATAGAGCACAATTTATTGTTCAGTATGAAGGCACTTGAGATGGCCAGCACAAACATGGTGTTTTACTGCCATCTAGTGGTGCAACTGCCATCGGTTAGATTAGGGATCCACAGAATGAAGGCTGCAGAAGGTACATATAGTATTAAAGAATATTGTATTGATCTAGAATTATAGGTCATATTATTTTATGGTAAGGGAACCTGAAGGCAATACTGTGCTTTGATTTCATTGTATTTTGACAATCTGGGAGAGGTTGTTCATGGTGTGTGAACATGTACAAGCTTGTAGCATTTCTTCCAAACCTCAAATTATTCAATGGTGCTGTGAGGATTTACAAGACTATCCTCTAGCTGCTCTTTTAAATAGTAAACAGGAGATACATTACGGTTTTAGTGCTCATTTTGCATTTCCTCGGTTGTATCATTGCAATGAAATTTAGTTGATTTGATTTTAATTCTCAAAGCATTTTACACAGAGCAATATTATAATAGAACATTATGTATTATCATTATTATAATAAAAGTTGGTATGATAAAACAGATACAAGTGGAAGTGTGTATACCACAGACAGATGAGTGTGTGTAACATCCATTTATTACCACCTTATATGACAAATCTGGAAATTACAAACATTGTTAAATTGAAACATCATCCTCAACATTTCAAAAAAAGAAAGACAAAGAAAATCAAATTGAGCAAAAAAATAAAAATTAAGTTAAAAGGGTGACGAGTCAACCTGAGAAACTGTATACAGACGTTCAACTGATTCGGAGAAAAAAAAATAGAAGCAAAGGGGGGACGTTTACAGAAAACATGACCAGTATTATTTGTCATGTTACACTGATTTACAATACATGTTCACATTTTAATCAGTTATTTTGTTAAAAAAAAAAAGAAATCATTTTCACACTTTGAGAGTTTTTGGTTTTTGGAGAACATTACAAACCTAGATGAACCTTTGCTATAAAAAGGTTCCTTATTTAAAAAAAATGAGCCAATGCTACAAAAGTATCTCTGACACCATAATTGAGCTCTCAAGCTTTGGCTTTAAATAATTAGATGAAACCAATTTCAACACCACAAAAACAGGTGAGGTTAAACTCTTCTGTCAATTAGGAAAAGAGAGTCTACAAGACGCTCAAACTCTGGTGCCGAAACGAGTCAGTAGCTTCACATTTCAGTAGAAAAAAAATCTGTTGAAATCTGTTTTTTGTTTTTGTTCTCTGTTGGTGTTTTAATCTAAATGCATCCCCCCATCTTCACGTCATCCACAAATAGTTTGAAGAGAAAAAAAGGAAAAGAAAATCCTGTGCGTGAGACTCATTTGGAAGGGGAAAAAAAACAACCTAACATGGTGAATGACAGCAATGATCAATATGGTAAATTCAAATCAACTTATCCAAAGATGCTGATGGATTGTATACAATATAGCGTGGTGATCAGAGCCAACTCTCAGGCAGACACATACAGGGACAGAACCCAGCCTCGCCCTTCATGAGAAGAGACTGCACATTTCTGAGCGAGGCTTGCAGACGATAGAGAGCAGGAGAAGAGGACCAGGTAAGTTCTTCTAGCACCCTGCTGCAGAAAAGAGACATGAGTCCCCCAGCAGACACATACCTATCCTCTCCTCCCGTCTGTCCCTCCCAAATTTGCATTGGTCTACTCTAGTCCATGTTTTTCCTTTTTCTATCCAAAATCATCCTCTCCCCCACAGAGACAAATTAGAGACAGTGCAAACTAGGAGACATGTGCTTGAGGAGATCTCATCACCAAAGAGTCGGTACATGCACAAAAAGAGAGTACCCTAGAAGTCTGCTGTCAAGAGCACTATGAAAAACACGACTATACACTTTATCCATAATATAATCAGCTTTCCTCTACACACTACTAACACAGGGAGAGAGCGAGGGAGCAGGTGAGGGGAAGAGGGATGGAGACAGACTGGTAAAGGAAGGGCAGAAAGAGGTGAAAAGGAGAAAGACCAAGATGCGGAGCGTGGTTAAGCGCGTTCCCCGCGGATACGACGTGCCAGCTGGATGTCTTTGGGCATGATGGTGACACGTTTGGCGTGGATGGCGCACAGGTTGGTGTCCTCAAACAGACCCACCAGGTAGGCCTCGCTGGCCTCCTGCAGAGAAGGAAAACAGGAAATGCAAAAATTGTCAGTAGAGCTATGTGGCTAAATGGCTGGTGGATTAATTGATTGGTCGCATAGCGAGGATTTGGTTTTAATACTGACCTGCAGAGCTCCGATGGCTGCACTCTGGAAACGCAGATCAGTCTTGAAGTCCTGGGCGATTTCTCTCACCAGGCGCTGGAAGGGCAGCTTGCGGATCAGCAGCTCAGTGGACTTCTGATAACGACGGATCTCACGCAGAGCCACAGTACCAGGCCTTCACAATACAATAAAAAAAATGTCATTATGAAGATATGGGAAGCAGAACTTGGTGGTAGAATATCAACATTTTAGTCAAACTATAGAAAGCAGGACACCAACAGCTGGTTTAGTGAGTTTACAATCTAGGGCTTAAGAATTATTTGTACCCCTTTGTTTCTAGAAACATTTGAATGTTTTTTTCATATTATTTCATTTCATTTATCTACAATTGTAAATAAATCAGTAACTCGTGATTTAGGATTTCTTTCTGGCCTAAAACAGAGAGAAAACACTTGTCTAGAAGCAGTTTTTGCCTCTTTTACCTGTAGCGATGGGGCTTCTTGACACCACCGGTGGAAGGGGCACTCTTGCGAGCAGCCTTTGTGGCCAGCTGTTTACGTGGGGCTTTGCCTCCAGTGGACTTACGGGCAGTCTGCTTGGTACGGGCCATGGCTACTAAAGATCACCTAAAGAACATGGGGGAACCGGAGATAAAGAATTCAGTGGCTTTGGTTTATTATGCACGTTTGATTATTTAGAATTCTCCTTTTACATCTTCTGATTACTTGTCCTCTTTACTCTGAACTCTGAACTCTTTACTACTCTAAAATGAAAACATGTATTTAGTTGTTTTGATACTCCTAACATTACACGAGGCGATTCTTTTTTCTAAAGTGATTATCAACCCTCTCAAATGTACATAAATACAAATATAAACATTATACAATACAGTTTGGCACAGGAAACTTAAATTAAGGTAACTTTTCGGAAGTAAACATACAAGACAATCCCTATCATAATCGGCCAGACAAACGCCAATCAAAGATGAACGACGACACTATTGGCTGGTGGTCCAATACGTCTCTAAAATTATAACGTATAAGCCAATCAGCATGCAGAGTCTTTAAAGTAGGCGGGCTCTACAACTGCCTTCCACTGTTGCTAGGTCCGTCCGCCTACCCTGCTATGATGATGGCGGCGGTTTGATGCGCAAACGGGATAAAGACCCAGGGCAGAAGAGCAAAGGAGTAGCACATAAACAACTTCAATTTTAGAAATAAACGCTGTTCCAGCGCATTGGGAATTAAGAGAACAACACAGAAGACATTTCAAGGAACTCATAGATAGGCATAAGGAAGCTGAACGGTCCCTAACGGCTGCGTAGAACCGAGCTGAACAGGCGCATAATTTGAAACAGAATTTCCACTCATCTGAGCGGCTGCAGAAAAGACTGCATTTCACCGTCGTGTTTGTTATTTTACCACACGACAAAATTAAAGGGTTTTCACTGTTAAATGTGCCTAGAATTTTTTTTAAATACAACTTAAAAACACTAAGTTATTTCACAAACACTGTGACATGTTTTCGAGAGGCTTACCTAGGGGAAAAGTGAGTAGAAGTCGTGAGAAATGTTTCGCTTGTCTCTTATTTTCTTCTTCGTATCCACAATGGGAAGCAGCGTCCAGCGGGAAAATGGCCGCCGCGTCAATCATATGTCCCACAATGCAACAGTGTTTACAACATTTCGTGGTTACTTTTATTAGTTTGATACATGCTGGTTAACACGGGGTATATCGTTTTATAATGTCTACATTCGACATTAAAAACAGTTACCTGCTTTTTAATATGCCAGCTGACAAGCCTCTGGTGGAGTCATGTAAATGTGGCATTCAGAACTGCTAATGTGTGCACTTGGAGTGGGGAGTATTTTTACTCTGAATATGAGTGTGAGCATTCCACTCAAATCGAAAGTTTGACATTGGGCATTGAAAGTGTGGCAAAAGTCTTACTTTTGAACGGATGGAACTTGGAGGTGGTTTCCATATGAAAGCGCTGCAATAGGTAACACGTATAAGTGACAACTGTTAAAAGTCTGTTTAGAATTGACTCACTGTATCTTAGCTGATTGCTTGGTGACCTCATACGTGTTTGTGCACTTTTAAACACATATTTTTAATCAGTAATTTTGTCTACAGAAATATTGAGTTGTTTTGGATTTAATTTACAATAAAAAGAGGGTTTCAGTAAAAGTATGTCACTGGACTGTATTTAAATATAATCAACCTGAAAAGTGAATGATGAGTAGGGCACTCTGGTGCATTACACAATGGAAAGCAGCATTTATTCCTGGAAGGGTGCATGAAGATAGACATTCACTTAAAGGGGATGTAACTATTATTTGTATTAGTGATTATTCTGCTTGCTTGAGAAATTACAGTAGATTATTAAAGTTAGTTGCAGATAGATTTTCTGTCCGTCTACTAATCGTTTTAACACAAATATGAACAGTATTTGAATGTATACTCATTACTCATACAGCTTATTTACCCACAATAATCTGTTTATTATGTTTGTATGTGAATTCCAGAGTACAAATATTTTGCTTTTAAAAATGACAAACCCGATCAAATCCAAAACACAGTAGAAAAAAAAGAAAAGGTTTTCATATCAACCTGAGAGAGGAACAAAAAGTCAAAACATTACCTGGACATAATAACGTGGCTGAAAATCAAAATATGATCACCATAGGTCTGCTACATATACGCCGCTTGTATTCTGCCAAAAATGTAGTGTCATCATAGCACAATGACATTGATAATTGACAACCAAAATTAAACTTTTGTATTGTGATACATTAAACACTAACAGTAGAAATACACCATTATTGTAAAAAGGAAAATCACTAGGCTACTTTTACAACAAAACTAATTCAAAAAAGAAAAACAGAAGACCCATTATATCAATGTATATGTCTGTCTAAAGATGAAAATGCCTTAACCTTAATGCTATTTCCTATGCTCATTTCACACTATTCTTGACTTGCAAAAACGCCCTATGCATGGAGATAAGCATTAATGTAAGCTAGCTAGTTAGAAGTGAGTAGTGTAACTGTGATTTAAAGTTTCAAACATACATGAAGATATCACTAAGGAAACTCTGCTACCTGTAGCACCAAAGAAGACATGATCACACATTTTACGTTTATCACAATCATGATATATATAGGACCTCAAACCATACTACTAACTAAGTATAGAGGGAGGAAAGGGATGGAAAGAGTGGTGACGGGAGAAGAGGATAGCATATAACATTTTAAAAAATATTTTAAGCACGTTCCCCGCGGATACGACGTGCCAGCTGGATGTCTTTGGGCATGATGGTGACACGTTTGGCGTGGATGGCGCACAGGTTGGTGTCCTCAAACAGACCCACCAGGTAGGCCTCGCTGGCCTCCTGCAGATGGCAGAGTCAAAACATTGATTTTTAGTTGGAATGAGGAAACATGGTATTCCTTTAATTTATTAATGGTGAGAGCTATTGACCTGCAGAGCTCCGATGGCTGCACTCTGGAAACGCAGATCAGTCTTGAAGTCCTGGGCGATTTCTCTCACCAGGCGCTGGAAGGGCAGCTTGCGGATCAGCAGCTCAGTGGATTTCTGATAACGACGGATCTCACGCAGAGCCACAGTACCAGGCCTGGAGAAGAGAGGCAAAAATGTATATATGCAAAATTGTAGGTGGGAGCAGCTAAATTGATCTGCTTTTGCACAAACTTGTTATCCTTTTTGTATTTCAACAGAACAAATTACTCTTAATCTAGTGCACTATTTTCATCTTTACCTTGCACATCTACATACTATTGTTAGAGCAATTAAATGTTTGAACTCCAGTCTCAGTCTTTTTCTACTAGTTGGAGACTGAGGGAGACCACAGGATTGAATAGCAGCTCCATTCAGAGATGTTTTCCACAATGTTCTCCACATAACAGTCCAAATACACAATATGCATAGCCTACTGTGTTTTGTGATTAAGTTTGTTAATATACAGTAGTAGTTAAAGGCATCAATAAAAGAACTGCAATACGGCCTGTCATTTTTTATTTGGGGCAGGAGGAAAACTACTGAGTCCATCTGTAAGTCAGTTGAGTTTTAGTTTATATCCATATATGTAACATTTGGCATAAAACGGTAGCATCCCTTGTGTTCATCTTTCTAACACAAACTGAAGAACTATATGAGCTCTCACCTGTAGCGATGGGGCTTCTTGACACCACCGGTGGAAGGGGCACTCTTGCGAGCAGCCTTTGTGGCCAGCTGCTTACGTGGGGCTTTGCCTCCAGTGGACTTACGGGCAGTCTGCTTGGTACGGGCCATGGCTACTAAAGATCACCTGAGGGCACATGACAAAGTTTGCTTTTGGTAAACTAAGTAACTGCAATGCATTTAAGCACATGTGCAACAGAATAGTGTAAGGGTACTTGATGTAAAGGATACAAATGTACTTTTCCAGTTGTATTTCAATTTAGAACTTGATATCAACATGACAAACTTGAGTCTTCAGTTAGAGTGGGTTAAAAAAAATAGCATTAAAAGCCTCAGTTCTTTTTCAAATTATAATCAAAATAGCTTATGTAATGACTGATAAAAGGACAGCGAAGGCATCAAATCCTAGCAGAGCTCTTTATCACGTAGACCTATCATATTCTATGAACGAGCCTATGAGGCGGGATGTCGCGAACCGTTCGACCAATCACAGCACAATGATGTCCAGACAAAACCCGCCTCTTGCGCAGTGAACGTGGGTTCGTTCGTTTCTTCATCGTGTGCTCCCCGGTTGCGCACAAGCCTTGATTTTTTATTCAGAATGAGCTATTTTGAAGGAAAACCAGGCGACCGCGCCCACACCGACTGCCCGGTGTTCGCAAACGAACACACCTAAAGATGATGGCTGGCTTCTGGCTAGAAGAATGTAAACGGGAAGGAAAAATCGTTGTAGCAAACGAAGAAGATGATGATAAAAACGACGAAAGAATATAAAAACCACGGCATGAAAGTGGAATATACTTTTTGAAGATGATACTAGACATGTCAGGGAATCAATTGATGAGCAATATTTTGTCAGATGACCCCTCACTTTAGGCGCATTTCCGAGTCAAATTTGACCAGATCACAAGTGCTTTTTAGGTCCCCGACTCCCCGAGCAGGCAGATAATAGCTCGACTGCTCTGCGTTTTCTTTTACACCAAAAATAATCGAAAAACACGTCCATCCGAGAACTATGATGGCATTAAATGATAGATCGGAGTTTAATTGAAACTATGATACTTACCTTTTAAAACTTCGAGAAAGATTGCAGCTCAAAAATGTGAATGTATTCTTGAGTCTCTAAAGCGTTGTTCTCGCTATAAAATGAAGGGAGGAAAAAAAGGAAAAAGAACATAGGAGGAAAGCAACAGGAGACACGTTTCCCATGATGCATTTGGGACAAACATACATGCAGCAACAAGACAAACAATTGTATGATCACACTCACATGCAGTGTCGTGTAAGAAGTTTTTCTCATTCCTGATTATTGATTTGTATTGTTAGTTTAGGTTATTGTTATTATTATTATTATTTTTAATAAAATGTATTTTACCTGAAAAAAAAACACTATTAATATCCGGGGCAGAATATAAACTAAGTGACATTCAGTGTTAAATACTGTCAATACTATATTCACAGCTTTAATTGTATTTTTATGTAATGCATATAATCAATTATAAATATAAAACCCAACACAACAATACTTAGCGTTGTTCTAAGTAAAACGCAAAACTATAATGCACTCACTCTGTTGTAAATATACATGATTATCATAGCCTTATAAAATACAAACACATTTTAACTTTTATTTACATGGTGACAGCTTTTACAGAATTTACACCGTCAGTCCTGCAGGTGGCGCCGCCAGCGTCCCTCCAGCACAAAAGAAGAAGAAACGTGTTTCTTTTCCCCGATCCTCCAACATGGCGCCGTCCAGGAGGACTAAACGCGTGGTGGCTTCACAGCCAGGTTTTCTAAATTTAAAGCCCTCTTCAGGCGCTGCAGGCTTGGCCAGTATTCGGAGGAAACGTGTGAACAAGAATAAGAAAAAGAACTGGAACAAGCACAGCGACATAAACGATGTAACTGAGTTTTTAGAAGACGTCAGACACCAGGAGAGAACCATAGGGTAAGTTTAGCCTAGAAACGAGCTGACGTTTTAAAATTCTTAAGAAACGTCCACTATTAAGTTACCTCTGATACACGACATTTTGTGGATGTTTAATCGTTTAAGGCCCGTCGTCCGTCGTCGTACGGGCATCTAATTCAACAACGTTGCCTGTGTAGTTCGTTTGGTCAGTCCTTTTTTTTCCGCATCTTATTCTCAAAAATGGCCACCAAAGTTCTACTTGACTTGATTATAGCAAAAATTAAGTTACTTTGCTAAGCAACAAGTTAAAATAGCCAATGTCCCAACGATAAGGTTTTCTTAATTAGGCACTAGAGCTTGTGATGTTTCACATGCGTACTTTTTGAAGGAATTTACAAGAAAAAAAAAAATCATGTCACATTGGGCTCTTGGATCTTGAGATGGCCAAAAAGTGTGTGTGTGTATATATATATATATATATCTTTTTTTTTTCTGACATACAATAAGTGGTTAATCATTTACTCAACACATTCATTAAAATTAAAAGAATTGTTAATTGTAAAGAAAACGTTCGAAAAAATGTTCTTCAATTGTAAGTCTATAATGAGACTTGATGTGATTATGTATTTCAGTGGTCTGCTGTCTGAGAAGTCAGATGACAATTTGTTCTTTTTGGATGTTGGACAACCAAAGAAAGCTGAACAGAAGGGTAAATATACACTTACACAATTGGAATAGAAATTTCCGTGGCTCATGCTTTTCCCAGAGTTGCAGCTGACCAGTTGTATAGTTGTTTTCTGACATCTTTTATGCATGTATGCGCAATGCTGAATCAAAATAATCTGTGTTTCCCTGTGAAGTAGCGGAACCCGTCGATGGGAAGAAGAGGAAAGGGAAAGCAGTGCGTCCTCTGAGGATAGACCTGATCCTGCAGCACGACTCCCTCGTTCCGCCACCTAAAGAGTCAGTATCCATCACGGCCCTTTGTGCTTTACTCTTCTTCTGTGACTAGATTCCGCATCCTTGATTGTAAAGACATTGCCAGGTGAAACAAAGCCTGGTGTTTTCTCAAATTTTAATTCCGGGGTTTGATTCACTTCTTTAGTAAGCTGCAGTATGTGTGAATCAGTAGCTCGGCGTGTGTGAACATTAGTATTGCGTAAATAATCTAACTTCATCTAGATACACTGAATTAAACAGTTGGGATTATACTTGCCTTGATGTATGTAAACATCTTTGACCAATTATTTTAACACAATTTATCATGTCAACCAACTCATTTCCCCCCCACAACCCTACATTACATTATGACTTTTCTGTTTATTCAAAAGTCAGGGGTATGCTAAGTGCATGCATCTTAATAGCTATCACTGACTATATAGTTATTGATTCATGTGCTGTATGTATTGAAGTATCAAGTTGACACAGTACGTAGACTATCTACTGGTCTATCAATCAGAGATGAAGTGTCTGTGGGCAGGATGACTAGCTGAATGTTTTCATGGTGTTACATTGTATCTCTGACCTGACTGGGAGTAAGAGGTGCGAGTCTGTAAAGGATCATGGCAGTTTTGGAGCAACTTTATGTGCATCTGGTAAAGCAGATTATTAAAAAAAAAAAAATCAGCCTTTTATTTCAATGTTAGAGTTGAGGACTGTGTTTGTCCGGTGATGATCTCATCCTTGCGCTCCCAGTATTTCCTTCATGGGAATGTGAAGACAACACACAGGAACTCAGGAGACTGTTGTGTTAATGGTGTCCTGGGATCTGAGGATATGCAAACACTCATCACGAAGTAGACCGTGTCAAACAGGCCTAAACATCTAGTGTGGTAGTTGCTGGTTTTGCATCAGCTCCTCTCCATCATGTCTCATGTTACCTGTTATATTTTCCTCTCCTGCCTCACTTATCACCCAATCATCTCTTCTGCCCCCCAAACCAGTGTGCTGGCCTACCAGCAACCTAATGCCAAGAAACTCCGTCGCATTGCCCAGAAGGCCGAGCAGCTGGCAGCCAAAGGCGTGGTGCCACGGAGGCAGAAACAGCTGTTGAACAGACGGCCGGTCGACAGGACAGCCAAGAAGGCAGTGACAGAGGCCAACAACAACCCAGACAGAGACTACTATGATATATGGGGACAAGAGTGTGAGTGTGTGTATGTATGTGTGTGTGTGTATATGGTACGTGTCTGTGTCCGGTGATGATCACATCCTTGCGCTCCCAGTATTCCCTTCATGGGAATGTGAAGACCACCATGGAGCTCAGGTGACCGTTGTGTGAACGATCACTTGGGATCTGAGGACAAACATGAGAAGTATAGCATTTAATGTTAAGATCCAAATTTCAAAATGGGGATGTAAGTAATGGATTGATAAGATTAATAAGAACATTAACTTAAAATGTGCAAAGTTATGTGCATCTCTTGGACCTCGTGTCCTTCCATGTGGCAGTTGGAGGCAAAACCTAAGATACATTTTCCATACAGTTGGGGTAACTGTAGAGTATGTTCCACAGGCAAATGGGATCAGAGCCTGAGATGTTGGCACAGTGCAAGTGGATGCGTACTTAAAGATGTCTTCAGCTAAACTAAGCTTCTTGTTCCTGCCAGCTGATGGTGATCAGGGGAATCCAAAAGAGAGCCACGACAGTTTCTTTTTATTTTCTGAATTGGTGTATGCTGGTGTCCATTGCAATACATGCCTGATGTACCCATGTAAGATGTAGATTTTGGTCATAACAACTGTATGTAGAAGTTGAGGGAAATCCTTACCTTAGTCTAACAGCCCAGTCCTATACATCTGCACCTTTTTTTTTTTCTTTTTAATGTAGCCAAAGAAACAGCTGACCCCTGGTACCTTCAACAGACGGGCAAGAAGCGCGTCAAGGTGAGCATAATGATTGTTTTTGTGGGAGATTTAAATGACGGGTTAAAAAGTAAATATCTGTCTGCAGTTTCAGTGTTATGAGCTGCCAGCAGGAGACCAATATGTATCTGTGGTGGCTTGAGTTTGACCACTGTGGCTGCATCACTGTTTTGTCAGCGTCCAGAGAAGTTGAATGAGAAGCCGTCTGTGCTCCCTGCTGTGGAGGTGATCGCTCCTGGAGGATCCTACAACCCAGACTTCTTCTCCCATCAGGTAAGTCACAACTCTGCCGCCTACTGACTTACTACTGGCTGCAAATATCATGCTAGGCATCTACAGTCATTTCAAACAAAGGACCGTTGCTCGTTCAGAAGTTATGTTAAAGCTCGTACAACCTTGATATGGCTTTATATATTTTCATATATGTTGTGATGTGTTGAGTTTATCCACTACAAAAGCAGTTAATTTATGCAGATTTGTGTTTGGATAAATTGGATAAAAAAAAGAGTGATATGTTCATAGTTTATCCTGTTGTAATGAACTGCCTGAATGTTAATCTCTCTCTCCCCTCCATCACTCTGAACACAGGCCTTGCTGCAGGAGGCCCATGAGGTGGAGGTCAAGAAACAAAAAGAGGAAGACAAAATAGAGAGACAGCTAGCTGTCAACAAAGAACACATAGCAACAGAGGTGCAGATGATTATTTAGGCTCTATCATCATCAGTTTATTGTTAATGGAAGTTTTGGAAGTTTGGGTCTTTTTTGATTTTATTGAACGTGTGTTTGTGTGTTCTGCAGGAGACGATCTTAAGAGAGCAGGTGGAAGGCCTGGTGGAAGAGGAGAATGAAGAAGAAGCGGCTCCTAATGAGGAAGAGGAGGGTGTGGCAGTGGGAGCCATCACAGTGGCCGAGAAGAAGACTGAGAGACAGAGGAGGAAAGAGAGGGCATACAAAGTTAAGGTACATGCGCAAATTAAACTTAAATAATTTAAAAGACTTTTACTTGTTTGAAATGTTGGTTTCTACTATGTACGTAATGCTACACATTCATATGTATGGTTCGCTGATGTCAATGGTGTGATAGCAGCTGTGAATACAATTATTTAGAAATCCTACCACTCTAGAAAATGTCATCTTTCTAAGAATGTAATGAAGCATTCTTATAATGTGACTCTGCAAATTGAACAAAGCTAGATTAATTTATCAGCTTCATTCATAAACTTTATTCATATCAGGTTTTATAACTGAAGCACAATATGTGGTAGTTGACTCCTAAAGCTGAAAGGTGCAACTTAAACAGAAGGGGAATGGAAATCTGAAACCATAGGGTTAATTGAAAGTCGATTGAACGGAAATTTATCAGCAACTATTAATCATTTCAGGGTCTTACTTTTTTTTCATACTTACTGGTTCTAGCTTCTCAAATGTAAGATTTGTTTTGTTTGTCAAATGTGACAGTAAATAGAATATCTTTTGGGTTTTCTGGTTATTGGTTGTATAACATTTGAAGAACTCATTTGGGCTCTGGGTATTTTATTTACATTTTATAGATTAAACGATAAATCAAGAAAATCTGTAGTTTTTTTTTTTTTTTTTTTTTTTAAACATTTTTTATTTTAAGTAATAAAATTAATGGTTAGCTACAGCCCTTCTTTAAGGTGTTACTTTCCAGGGACTAGTTTTGTATTTCAGAGCTTGTGGTTTTGGAGCAAAATGTTTGACACGTCAAGCAAAAAACAGGGTGCTTTTGATTTTCAGATGGATTCCCAAACTAGTAAACCATTCAAAATAAACATGTTGCAACTTGTGAAAGTGTCAATTGTAAGGGCTTCCAGTAGGCCCTCTCAAAAAGTTGCCATATTGTGGTTGCTCCACTCACCAACTGACAATCCACCTCACTGTTTCTCTTCCTCTTCCCATCCCAGGAGCAACTGCGACAGGCCAACAGATATCAGAATGACAAGCGGCAGCAGCTCTTCCAGCTTCGCTCCATAAAGACCTCTATCAAACAAGAGGAACAGGAAACCATGGCCAAACAGAAGCAACGCAAGGCCAATCAGGAGGCTCAGAAAGCTCAACCAAGACGCCTCGGCAAACTCAAGTAAGTTAAACCTACTACAGATGTGGTTTAAGAGAGGAAGGTCTAAATTATAAATCTGGTTGGACGTGGAACTTTGAACAGCATGTGGTTGCCAGACCTGAGGTGCCTTGGTTCAGAATAAGATGTCAAACAATGACAAATTATAACAGTCAAACCATAAAGGGCTTTAAAAGTAATTTTAAGGAATCTGATCCCGTTGCGTATCGGATGCGTTTTTTACTCCGATGTCTCACACAGCAGATGCGCTCTCTTTAATCTATACAGCCGTCTGCACATAACCGCGGTCTGAAACGTTTATTTATGCTTAAAGTAAACATCAGGTTGGTGGCCATTAAAAAGTCCCTGAATAAATAGATTTTGTAACCTAGGCTGATCAGAGCATTATATTGTGGACAGAGGTAGAGAGCCAGCAGTTTGTAATCCCAGACTTTCCTTTCACTTTTTCCCAGTAGCTGGAAAGCATGACACAGGAACTTCTTGGGTATTGACGAGCTGCAGTGTTTAGGCGAGCTTCACATAGTGTCAGGCAGTCCTGCGGCGGTCCGGCAAAAACGGCATTAGTTTTTAACGGTGGTAGTGAGCTTGGGCGGTGGGGGCTGCCGGGAAAACCCTGCAGTGACCTGCGGCCAAAAGTTAACACAGATTTAACAGTTGGAGAAACGCAACCCAATGTCATTCTGCAGTGGCCAATCATGTAACGTGTGAGATACCTGTACAGTAACATTAATTAAACATCTCTGCCTCTACTAATGTATGCAGTATTTGAATGGGCTAATTTATGTTCACTCTGGAAACAGTTGTAAACATGTTTATTTGCAGGTTTAAGGCTCAGGACATGGAGGTTCAGTTTAGTGACGAGCTGGCCGGCTCCCTGCGACAACTCAAGGTACGTCACTAGTTATGTTTTCTAGCTCATCCACTGTGAACCTCGCCAGTGAGGACAGTCTTTATCTGTAATGAGTTTTGGTTCATTTAGTTGGTGTATTATCTTCAGCCCTCTGTATTGTCTTATTCTAAGCTTTATCCTGTTCTCTAATACTGTGACGGCCCACTTTCCCTCACAGGGATCATTGCAGTTTCATGTGATCTAATTGCCAGTGGAAAATGCCCAGCTCTTCTCTTATCTCCTACCATTATGTCCCTGAATAATACTTAAATCGGCCTTTCTGGTGTGAATGGGATTTTATTATTTGGGTGAGAATTGTGCATTGAGTCAAAATGACATTTGTCTCACATGCATTTGTTTGGGCTTGTCTCTCCCTTCTCGTAATACCTGGACTCCACAGCCAGAGGGCAGCGTCCTCAAGGACCGCTTCAAGAGTCTGCAGAAGAGGAACCTGATCGAACCAAGAGAAAGAGCCAAGTAAGGACCTCTGCCTCACTCTTCTTATGTAACCTCTCCTCAAAGGCTCACAGTGACATACAGATTCATAGTGTATATTGATTTGTGTGTGTGTTATCTCTCCCACATCTCTTAGGTTCAAGAGGAGACTCAAGCTGAAGTATGTGGAGAAGAGGGCTTTTAGAGAGATCACTTAGTGCCGGACCACAAACCACAGGAGCTGAGCACAAGAAGATGGGCAGCATTTAAAGCCCCAAACGCAACATAATGGAACTGTGTATATACAACTTAATGACCGTTGAGGGCCTGTTTGACCCTCTCAGATCGAAACTGCTTACAAATGAATGTCACATCAATGATATCATCTGAAATGAGAAGAGTTGGATATCAGTGTAGTGCATTTCCTGTACTGGTGTGTTTAATATCCAATTTCACACAATGTTTCAGTGCGTGTATGTGTGTCTGTTTTATGTAATATGACCCCTATCAGGAAAAGGTTTTCTAAGGCTTGATAGTACAGCTGGGTTTGCTGAGGCCAAGTGTCACTGTGTCACTACTCTACGCATACATGAGTAAAGACTTGGGTTAATAACAAGATCGGGAACATGAAATGGTACTATTTACCACAGGAATATTTGTCAGGTTTATAGCGGCTATCAGTACACCTGATGCTGCAACTTCGGGCATGTAAATCTTTTAATATATCCTACATTTCTTGATGCATCATTATATCACTGCAGGATGTAATATTTCATAAAACATTCAGTTTTTCATCAGTATTCCAGCAGAGTCAGGTGCCATGACACCCAGATTAACATGCAGCAAAAGTGTTGGACGGAGATTAAAAGTTGAGAGTTGTGGCAATGGAAATTAAAAAAAAAAAGGTATGCATTTTTAATCCCCATAATTAGATAACTTGATTTAGTAGAGTTACATTGATTTTTTTTTATTTTTTTTTTATCTTGGGTGGAAAAAAACCCCAGACAGATGGGCTTGAAGTTGACATGTGATAATTGATTCCAACCTACTGGCTTAAAACCATAATTGCCTTCAGTGTCCTGGTGTGAACAAGTATGTGTGTGTGCGCACATACACTCTCCCATGGCGCCTGGAGCTACGCCAAAGCTTCTTATCCATTAATCAGTGTGGAAATGTAATTTTACCTTCAGAGTCCGCAGACGCTCCCACCCACCACCACCACCCACCTAGCTTCCTCAGTTGAAACAGTTGATCTCCCTCACAAGATAAAGTGTGTTATGAACCCTGGACCACCTCCCATTTCAGCGGCTTATCAGTGTTTTCATGCCAACTACCTGCTGATGAATTAACCCACAGACTCATAAAGCCACAGTTTGTCTCAAAGGAACCTTATTCATTAATTAACTAATTCACTACTTATAGGATTTAGTGCAGAATACCCTATAAAACACGGCAGTGAGGCTAATGTGAATCCTTAAAATAGCCACCACGCTTTTAATAAATGTTTTATTCAACTTCAAATTAATTCGAAGTCCCCCAACTCTAGTAATGACAAAATGTGTACTTTTGTAAGTATAAGTGCAGTAAGATAAAGCAACAGCCGCACTAGCAGCTCTCTGAGGCTGTACTTGCTAACATTGTCGTTATAACATGCTTACAATGGCGATGTAAACATTGATGCTTACCAAGTATAATGTTGACCATCTTAGTTAAGCCTGTTAGCATGCTAACATTTGTTAATTAGCACAAAAGAAAGAACTAAGGCTCATGGGAATGTAATTTCCAGATATTCGGTCCTAATCCTAAATATTGGTCAAGTTGAAATCTTGAGCTGTTGATGGTACCGAATGAAAAGCCAGGGGATCACGAAATAATTCACAATTCATCCCGAGGGGAACCATACATGTGTGCACTCAATGTCATGACATTCCATCAAATAGGACATTTTACCCAAAACCACAAATGTCAGCCTCCTGTTGCCACTAGCAGAAAATACAGGGGATCGCCATGTCAAGATTCAGTCTGGATGAAAGTGATGGACTAAATATTAAGGAATAATACAGAAATTTTGAGTGTTCTCAAGAAGAGTTGAAAATTGTTTTAATGGCTGAATGACAGAACTACAAGTCACCTTACAGTACAAGAATATTGGGAGGTTAGAGAAATATGTTAGTGTTTTGTTGTACGCTCATGCAAATGAAGGCAGATTGTGTTTTTCTTCTTTTTTTCCTTACTCTCTTTACGTGTGAGGCACGGTGCTGCCAGATTGTCTTAGCATGGGGTAGGACGGATTACGTGTGTGTGCAGTCTCTCCTTACCTCCTTAAGAATAGATTACTACTCCGCCCTGGGGATTCAGTAAGTGACAGCGGAAGCCACTAAAACTGCTGCAGTGTGTGTGTGAGTACTTGAGTGAATATTGTCCCCTCTCCCCTCCTCGCGCAAGCAGATTCTGTTGTTTTGCACAGGTAGAGGCACGTGGACATTGAAGTTTGTGCTGCAAGCTAGTGGAAGTCACTAACATCCCAACATGCTTCACCTTAAAGGTTAAATTCATACATGAAAATAGTGTTGAAACGATAAGTATATTATGCAACAGATTTTTTTTGTAGTGTGTTTGTTTACACCTAGTCTATATCCTTGACGTTCCACTTCCGGGATTGCTGTGGACTGTGTGGACTAGCCAGACCCTCCTCCGCAGCGCTGTGGAGGAAGGTCTGGCAATGCGAGACTAGTATAACTTTGCCAAGCGCCGCACGGAGCCTCAGGAAGGAACTTGTTTTGGTGGAACGTGTGTACGTTCAAAAGTTGTTGTAGTCGTGAAACCGAAAACTCAGATTGGACAGATAGTCTAGCTAGCTGGATTTACCCTGCAGAGATCTGAGGAGCAGTTAACCATAGTCCTCATAAATCCACTTTACGCTTTGTATCTGGTTTCACTTGACTGACAGTCATTGGTGTGTGAATGTAGCATTAGTCCAATTCTCCTGAGGGAATATCAAAGTCTTTAGTTCCTAAATGCTCCACTACGTTCACCAGCTATTCACTAATTTGACTGCAGGCTATTTAGTAGTAATTAGTTTAGTAGTGTACTTTCCCCTGAATACAGCCTGCTGTGGCCAAAAACGATGTAACCCGAGCAACAAGGTGTTGGGAATTGGGTAAACCAAAGTTCCAAGTATTTACAAATTTTCCGTTTTAAATATGATTGCGAACTGGTTATCATTGGGGTTTAGACTGTTCTTTACATGCCCCCCCAATGTTGGCCCTAAAACAGTCCAATTGCATGTCTCTCTCTCTCTGTCTCTCTCTCTTTGTGTAAACAGCTAAATGTTCCTTGTTACAGTAGGTATCAATACACACAGATGAGAAGACAGAAGATGATTAAAAACAGATGGAAGATAAAATCATGAGCAATGTGTGCTGTGAGAGAGAAGAGTGGAACATGGTGTGTGTGGTGTTGGTAGTGGAGCAGTAAGAGATGAAGAGGAGGAGGAGGAGGGATAAACACAGTGATGGAGAGTGAGTGAGAGGGGAGGAGCAGAGAGATGATTCCTCTCCCTAATCCTCTAGACGCACGCTCGGTCTGGCTGCCTACTGGCTCAGAGAGAGAGACAGAGGCAGGTGGAGGACGCAAACGGAGAGAGAGAGAGAGAGAGAGAGAGAGAGAGAGAAACCAAGTAGGGAGGGAAAAACAAGATGAAGGGAAGAGAGGAAAGGAGAGCTGCCATGCTGACAGAAACGGTGAGAGGAGAGTGAGGACTGGAGAAAGCAGTGACGGCTTCAAGCAGAGTAAAGGAGACGGAGGAGGAGGAGGAGGGGGCGTGCGATGCTTTAGTCCAGCGCAGCCTGAACCAAACCAGGAGAGAAGCAACAGAGAGGAGGGGAGGGAATCCATCGAAAAATAGCTGGAAGAGAGGACAGAGAAAGAAGAGACAAAGGGATAACGAAATGAAGAGGATGGACAAGCGGAGAACGAGCAGAGACACAGATCCCTGGTTACTCAGGCTCACATGAGTGTATGGACCTGAGCCCGCTCAGAGTTACTACAAGATGCTGTCAAAGAAGCAGTGTGAGGGCAGAGTGATGGATGTCTGTTTGCACAAACTACGGCTGCTCCTTGAAACTCAGTAGAAGTAGATGAGTTCTGGTGTGTCTGTGTGCTGGACCAAGTGTGTGTGTGTCAGTGTGAAAACATATGACAGACCAGCTGTTTTAGGAGGTAAACAGGGTTAGGTGCTACCAGAGGAGGGACACAAGGAGGGAAGTGGGAAGACAAGCTTATGGATGAAGAATTACACACACACACACACACACACACACACACACACACACACACACACACACACACACACACACACACACACACACACACACACACACACACACACACACACACACACTGACGAGAATGTGTGTGTGTGCAGCTAGTATATAGACGGGCTTCAGTCCAACCATCTCAGGTGCAGTTAAGGCGTTGTGAGTGTGTGTGTGTGTGTGTGTGTGTGTGTGTGTGTGTGTGTGTGTTTTCGGACAGCACCTAAAAAAAAAAAAAAAGTCAGCAACAAAAGGTGCCACTGAGCTTCTTCAAGGTTGCTTTTGATTCCTTTTTTTACACCAGACAAGTCACCTGAAACCACTCCCTACCTCATCTCAACCCATACAAGTGGACTTGAAGACTCATAAAAAGGGACTTTAACACCAGCTGTGGTGCTCTGCTGACTGGGAAGCCCCCACCTGATTTCCTGTGCCAGTGGATGCCACCTAACTCCAACCATGGGAGAATGGACCATCCTGGAGCGCCTTCTGGAGGCCGCCGTGCAGCAGCACTCTACTATGATCGGAAGGTGAGTTCTTGTCAGTGTCATTGCTATCATGTGTCTTCATGTTTCTACTGTATGTCTATGCATATGTATAGTATTTTAAAATACAAGTATGCCGATGCATGCAGAATACGAATCCGTCCATGCTCTCAGTCTTTAATCCTTCTGAGTGACATGATGGGAGGAGGTGACCAGGAGGGACATTATGAGCCAACACAGAGGCGCTGGACATCAGAGGATCCAGAGCAGTGTGAGGACATCTCACAGTGAATGTCTGCAATACCTTCATTGTGCTCATTTACTTTCTACTGTACCTCTCCGTGCTGATTCTTCATTCTCCCTCTTTTTTCCCCTCCCGCTTTAACATGAAGTCTGCTTCAGAAGCCATCCCCGTTACACAAGCGTGCCTCTTTACAGCTTTCCCACAGTCCCCCCCCTCCCTTCCCCCATATATATATATATATATATATATATATATATATATATATATATATATATATATATATATATATATATATATATTGTTGTCTTTTTCTGTCAAATATGAAGTCATTTCCCACCTTTAAAAAACTAGGCACCAGCGCGAGGTCGAGACTGTTATGATTTATGCATCATTCTACATGCCGAGATGTCTTGTATTTTAGTTTGAATATCTCATCCCCATCAGCGGGAGAATCAGCAATTATTGATGAGCGTTTCAGCCACAGAGGCACATCAACTCTGTAGATGGTATTAAACATGATTTTACATCTAGTGAAGGACAAACTCATGAGTTTGGGGTTTTCTCGGGACATCTGTGTTGAACTTGTGGTTCAGCGCAAGTTCATCAGAGACTGTCTGAATTAGCAGTTTCCCCTGAAGCTGCTGACTCACTCTGGCTAGTGGTACTCTTGAATTATTAGCCAGTTTATAAAACAATGTGGGTAAACATTCTTTTTTGGCAGACTTCTTCTTCTGCTGACAAAGCTCTGAGTGTGAATTTTGTGGGGTTATGAAACTGTGATTCGAAGTCTTGTTCCGATAGCGGTCTGTCGGTTGAATGGTTAGTTGGAGTTGTTTTCTTTGGTGTTACCATGAACGATCGGTCAGCATTTGCTTGCTTTCATTCATGAGACACTGAAAGAGTAGTGTCGCTCATCGACCGGACTAGTCATCCTGGCTGCAGGGTCTCAGTGAGAGCGAGAAGGAGAAGAGACAAAAAGAGAGAGTTGTTAAGGAAGAAGAAAAAACATGAAATACCCAAAAGGAAATCGCGGAGAGAGTGAGTTTGGTTGCAAAGTAGAGAGAAGATGAGCGGAATACACAATGTGAGTGTGAGTTGTGAGAGACAGGAAGTAGATGACAGAAAAAAAGTAAAAAGGCAGAGTGAAGGCGAGGAGCGGTTATTCACAGACAGGCGAGCAGACACATGGCCTCAGTCTGCAGGGCGTTGGTAGGAAGCCAAGAGGACTGTCTCGTCACGAGATGGTGTTGCATGCCATGACCTAAGCGGGGCAACCAGGACACCCGGCAGCAAAAAGCCTCAGATCATCTTCGCACAGTTTATATCCAGACAGTTAAAATCTTCAGATTTAAGTTTTACAGTTTTAACTGTAACTTGCATTTGTTAAAGCTCAATACATTCTCCATTTCCACAACCACTTACTAGTATACAGCAATATGTCCTTTATAATGTACAAACTCTTTCAAGAAACCATTGTATTACATTATTTTGAAATGTTTCCAAAAGTCTGTATACAGCATATTTCTGAGAAACTGCATATATTTAAAATATAAAACTTTTTTTTTTATGTGAACTAGAAGTTCAGAGATCAGGATTATATCAACAGTGTCTCTTCAGCTAATAGGAAGATTTTCAGTGGTTGGCTTAAGGATACTTTAGCAGGGTGGATACACATTGTCGAGTGGCATGAGCTCAGGTTGACATGCTGAAGGATGTAGCTGTAGACTCTCAGGGCCAGATGTACGTACATTTGCGAACGTAGCGTTATCAGCGCCATGGCTCACCCGCAGATAGCGAACGCAATGATACCGTAGTTTACGCCATATTTACAAAAACCTGCAGGTCATCCGTAATTAGCGCCTTTCTCCGCCCACTATAGCGTAAACTGTAAGTACTTGTGCTATGATACGGCTGAGTGCAGACTGCGATATTCCCACTGCTGATGCTATGACTGTTTGAAATTATCCTGATGCCAATATTTGTAATGTAGCGGGGAGTTTAAAAACTGCTGGAATGTGAACTCTGAGTCGGAGATTCGATGTCATCTTTGATTTCTTCCAGTAACTGTAATCTTGCATGGCTGCTTAATCTGTGATCCTTGTGGCAAAACTCCTTTCAGCTCGTCTCCTTGGCCTATGTCTTCGTCTTGCTCGGATTACTGCTGTCATTTCACCAGGAGGCATATGTGAGGAAACCCGCTTCCAGGTTTACACCTGCTTTTAAGAGGCGGAGAATTTTCACCGCAAAATAGAGGCGCGCTATCACTGCCGGTGTTTGTACATACCGCGGAATACGTAATTAAGCGCTCTTTACGCTTCCCCTCCCATCTCTTTACGGTAAACTCCCACTTTCCCCGCGACCCTCCCATGAATAAATATGCATGACACGAAAAACGCAATTTGCCCTTTTCAGCTCCCACGACATGCAGTTTGCGCTTTTACATCATTGCGGCCTGTTTGTACATACCTCGCCATGATTTTACGCGCACGTTGCGACACAAATACGCCTGAAGTGGGCGCAAAAGCGTTAGTACATCTGGCCCTCAGTCTTTTTGTCTTATTGAAGTCAGTGCATGACATATAACAGTCATTTTAAGTACCTCCGCCAAAAAGGTGATGTTTTCGGTTCATTTTGTTTGTTTGTCAGCAAAATTTGGGAAAAACCACTGGCCCAATTTCCATGAAACTTGGTGGAAGGGTGCAGCGTGGACCAAGGAAGAAACCATTATATTTTGGAGCAGATCTGAATCACGCGGCAGATACACAAATTATCTTTCATTTTCGTCAACATTGCAAGATAGGACGTGGCGTTGGCGGAGGTCTGTGCCCTCAGAGTGCCCTTCTAGCTACTGTTAGTAGGTAGGTAAGCTGCAAGTGAAACTCTTTTTGCATTCAATCTCATTTCCATGGCTGCAAACTGACATTCAAATTAGTCGACTGATTGAATATAGTCTTTTGCCTTGCGAAAGTCTTACTAACTCCACTAATTGATTTATTTTTGTGGTTTCCATGGTAAATTGTTATTTATTGGATATCAGCTTCATAACACATCCCCATGCACTGGTATGTTTAATGGAAATCTAAAGGGGCATTGCTGCTTGGACATATTGGACATTTCACCAACTTGTCCAGTTACAAAGGAAGAATGTCATTCATGGTATTTATTTATCTCTTAAATGTTGTTAATCGGAAGCACTCCTAATCACTTGGTGCTATTACCTATAATATGAAAAGAGCCAGCTGACCATTTTTAGCTTCAGTTTCTGTGTGACAGCCTGTATGTTCCCACAGTAAAGTGCCTTCCCTGCATCTGGCTTTTCTACAGCTCAAAACCATCTAATCTGGGACATCACTGCTGACATGAATTAATATAAATGCACGCTAACACTCCCTCAATCCTGAAAGCTATTGGTCCCTACGCTGCGATTTTAGACATCTCATTGGTCGGCGCAGGTGACGTCGTGCCGAAGAAAGCGTTGGACAGGTTGCTGTCCCTGAGGCAATATCAGCGTGTGTTCTCATGAGCCCACCATGACAACAGCCTGCAGGCCTGAGTGGATTTGTCATACATGAGTCACACACACATTAGGGGGAATATAACATTTGTTTGTGTAAGATTACATTATAACGGCTCTGGAGATTCCCTCCTGCTGTCAGGGTTTGTGTGTTGGTGCATAAATACTCAGACTGTGTGTAAAATGTGAGCTTCGGTGTACTTTGTGGGCATATCACATGTGCTTGGACGGGTTTTGGTCCTATGTGTGAGTGTGTGTTTGTGTATTCACCTGCTACCTGTGATTAATTCCTGCCATTACGGGCAGTGGGGAAGATGTAAATCGACTTGGACCATCAGATGGACTGTGGGACCCCAGCGACTGTTGGTACACAGCCTCTGAGGAGAAACCGTGATAAAGCACTCTCAACCTAACTACTGTAAACACATCACTCATGCTGTTTCTTTGGTCCGATAGTCTACAGTCTCATATGTGAGCTGCCATTGGTCAGAGTGGGATTGCTAAACATGCAGGTGCATTCTACCAACACCCTGATATTGATCTCCAATAATGGAATAGGAAGTGGAGCTTGGTGGAAGACAGGGCACTTCATGAAACAGTCTTTAGGCCTGTCCATTTGCTATACAACTGGAAAGCTAAGTGAGTGATTAAAACTGTAAGTACCTCATTGACTTTTTTGCCTGTTAAAATAAACCATGGTAGAAATTATCATACCAAATATTTATTCGGGCATTGCCTTTCTCAGCAGGAGAGCTGTGGTTAAACACCCCGAGGACAGATAAAGGTTAAGGGGGCTCTTAAAACTTACAACGCTGAGTGAGGACCATAAACTGGGTCACTCTCAAATTGGATTTATGTCCTCTGGAAAAAAACTGACATGAAGAAACTCATTAGCTTAGCAACAATAAGGCTGCAAACAACCCATCATTTTATTTAACCTTTACTTATCCAGGTAAGTCGATTGAGAACAACTTCTCGTTTGCAACGACGACCTGTCACATTCACATTGTTCCACATTCATACCTGGAAGCTGCAGTACAACAACAGTCTGATCTGCTGGCCACTGAGCAGCTCCACTGGAGCCATTAGGGTTAAGGGCCTTGCTCAAGGCCAATATTCTGTACTCCCTCCATTTAAAAAGAACATTGAATATGACACTTCCTTTTCTCTTACTTTCAGTAGATGGTTGGCACGTTACCTTGCACATAAGCTGGATTCTCGCAATATCACAAGATCATACAAGAATTGCGGGATCACGTATAACACAAAAATCCATCTTGTCAGGCTTCAATTAATGCGTTTGTGTTGAACTAACTTACTAGCTAGTCTAGCTTACCGAACCAATAAGCGTCCGCCTATAGGAGCTACTGCCAGCCACTGTTGTGGTTTAGGTGTTTGTGATGGCTGCGACTGTTCATTCAACTGTTCATTCAAAACAACGGATGTGATACACAGATGGGTCACCCAATCTCCTGCCAGGCATTTTTGGAAAGTGCCTACCCCTTTCCAAATAGTTTCCAATGATGGGTTCTCAGATGGTTCTGTGTAACAAATCATCTGACGCATTAAGTTAGTTGGCACGACCCCCCGTTTGGAGAAGCAGGCAGGAGACCCAACACGGATGCTAAGCAACGTACTGCTGAGGATGGGGGCAGCAGCAAAATGTATGTGTTTAGCCACATAAAAAAGGTCCACCTAAAAAACTCAATGTCATTTAAATTGTATGTAATATTTAGAATATTTTCACCGCTTTACCTTGCTGTCACACTGCCTTTTCTAACTGGAAACTATCTATGCTCTCTTCAAAGCCACCAGATGGCTGAAATTACTGTTTTTGTCAAAGGAGTCTGGTGGCTTTGAAGAGAGCATGGATGGATTAATTAATTGGCTTCAGTTCCCTGTCAGAGAGGGCTGTCTGATGGCAAGGTAAAACGGTGAAAATATTTTAAATATAATGTACACTTCAACTGATAGATTTTTTAGGTTGGCCTTTTTTAAGGTGTCTAACATTTTTTTGCTGCTGCTTCTCCAAGCAGCTGCTGCAGGTAATACACTGACTATGGATAAGTTACTCATACATCCCCACTTCCTCCCCAACAAATCTGAACCATCCCTTAATGTTGTTGCACTCATTTGTATACACGAATTGCATCGGAAGATGTACAGAGTCAACCCCTTCGCACCCGTCTAATCGCTGCATAAAGTGGCTGTGATTGTTGCAATGTTTATTTTGGAAAGTTCAGATGCATCCCTCTCCGATTCCACTGTGGGAAAACTTAGGCCTTAAAACTGATTTGAAGCATGTGCATTTTAAAATACAGTCCTTGCAGCTGTAGTTTATTTGGGGCACTAGGTAGAACCCCTGAAGAGATAGTTGAAGGTGTGCTTGTATCTCAGCATGCCTTTGCACATGTGCACTTTACAGGAGGTGATCAAGAGTGTGTGTAGGTGAGATTCTGCAGGAGCTCTTCTTGACATAGGCCAAGTCGCTCAGCATGACTCCTCAGCGCGGCTCTCCTGAGTCAAATGAGTGCTGTCACTCGGGAGCCGTCAGCTTATTCGTCTGGGAAAGCGTGTGTGTATGTGTGTATGCCACATGCACTCTTTCAGCACAGCACAAGCGAAAACCAAAATTTATTTGTGAGCAGTGTGTACACGCGACTCAGGGTGCCTGTTTGTTGATAGGATACAGCTCTGTCGTCACATGACCTTTAGATCATCGTGCTTTTATTTAGTGAATCCATGTGGAGCGCTCACAAGCCCCACAGAGGTGATAGATGATTTGCGGCAGATTCCCCTGAGAGATTGTTAAAAAGAGACACTTACAGAAGGCCAAGCGAGACCTGCGACATCTATTCTCTCCGTCCCTCCCTGTCCTTGCTTTCACACTTCTTAAATCTGTCCATATGTAATGACCCCCAGGATGCTGCTGGCTGTAATGCCAGCGCATTCTCCATGCTGCTATAAGAAACCTGTTATTAAAATGACCTCACATCCATTGGGAGATTGTGAATTATATGAATGGGAGGTAGATGCATGTTATTCCTGCTGTATATCAGACTTTTAAAACAAACATACAGCATCCACCTGCCAATAAAACTTCAATTTATGGACATCATCTGGTGAAATACCTACAATGTCAATGATGAGCTTGTTATAGAAGATGCTCCTAAAGTGTGCATTAGAGTTCACGTCATGGAGAGAGAAACACTGGCAGCTGGAGAAACTCAGGCGAGACCTAACAGGAATACAATAACATGGATTGTCATAGAGAAGTAAGAGAGAGGGATGGATGGATAAAGATAGAGAGATTAGGGCAGGGGAAGGGGTCAGAGTTCAGACAGATTTCACTTTGCAGGGCCTCGAGGAGAAACTGTCTCTGGCAGGGTGACTCAGTAAGGCTTACCGTTTTAGAGTTGGCACCTCCTCAGAGGACAGAGCAGGCCAGTGTTAGAGTGATACTGGAGGGTTAGTTTAACCTGGACATTACCTCACACGCACAAACAGGAGAGAAACCCTGCAAAAATAGCCACCTGAACCAGTTTTATAGTCGTATGTTCATTTATGAAATATGTTTTCATTTCAAAGCATCAATATAGAATTGGAACAGAGACCTCTGAATGATTTTGGCAACTTACACTACACTTTTGGTTTGATCATTTTGTTGGCTTTACGTTTAAAGGAGAACTCCGGCCAATTCTTACGTTAATCTTGCTAAATATAACTAACGCCAGATGGATCGCACACAAAATGGATATATATCATATATATCCATTTATATGCTACAAATACACATGGGACTGCTGCATGATGATTATTACTGAAGCCTGACTGAACACACTCTCGTCCCAGATGACAGCTAGCTAGCTAGCAGCTAACAGGGTAGGTGAATGTTGAAAATGCATCTTGTTGTCATGTAAGGGCCCTGTTCATGTTACACAGACATTCTAATTGCATTTTGTGTCTGTTAAGATACACAAAGACGCTATTTAATTTATGCCCCCATAACTGCCGTTTAGCTAAGTGGGAGCGGTGGGCATTAGCTGCAGCAGCTCTGTCTATGTAGCTGCTATTGCGCTAATTGTTTTTGCTATAGACAGGTCTCGCATAGTTATATTTAGCAAGATTAACATAAAAATTGGCCGGAGTTCTCCTTTAAGTAAAAGTGAAATTTTTGTCAAGTGGAAATGGAGTTCGATGCAGGATCCAGTTTGAAAACTCCTCACGGCTTATGCAGTGATCAGATCTGACATCCAACGAGTGAAAATCACCTGCCAAGATCTACAGTATCCTGTCAGAAAATCAATATGTGAACATGCAACAGTGCTCTGATGAATTATTTATCTCAGGCAAGTTTTACATCTCTGCAAGATGATTTTCGTACCCTGTTGACGTGAGCTAAATGAAAGTTAGGCATAGTAGTCAGAGTAAATATGCTGGTTGTTGGGTGTTACGTAGTCTCGCATTGCCAGACCTTCCTCCACAGCGCTGCGGAGGAGGGTCGGGCGAGTCCACACAGCATTCCGGGATACTGTGTGCTCTGGTTTATTGGCATTTCTTTAAACAAATCACAATCGTCTTGGGGGGCACTAAGCTGTGCAATGGCGCTGCTGCAAAATAGGCTTGGAAGGAACTTGTTTTGGTGGAACATGTGTACGTTCAAACGTTGTTTTAGTCGTGCAACAGAAAACTCAGATTGGACAGATAGTCTAGCTAGCTGTCTGGATTTACCCTGCAGAGATCTGAGAAAAGGTTAACCATAGTCCTCTTAAATCGACCAGAGTTTAAGATGCCAACACAAAGGAAGCCCAAGGCAACAGATATCCAGCTTAAATAAGTGAAATCCGTCGGAATTTCTGTCGGCAACGGAGCAATCCCGGAAGTGGAACGTCGTGGGTCGGGGATATAGACTAGGTGTTACGTTATACCAGCATTTATATGGCTATGTTAATGAAGTATAAGTTACATAAATATTAGATGCCAGCTTTATTAGAAGGTTCTATCCATTGATCATCTGTAACCGCGAAGGCGGGGTACACCCTGGTAGGGACATGTCAGCAGACTATCTCACGGCTGACACAGAGACAGCCAACCATTCACACTCCCATTCACACTAAGGGCAATTTAGAGTCAACAATTAACCTAACCTGCATGTCTTTGGACTAAGGGATAAGGCCGGAGAACCTGGTTTAGGGTTAGGGTTACAAAAAAACAACAGTGACACAGGGAGAACATGCACATTCCACACAGAAAGGCCCAAGATGGCCAGTGGATTCGACCCAGTGAGGAGGTAGTGCTAACTGCTGCACCACCAGTGCCACCTTTATTATAAAGTTGTCAGTTCTTATCAGGCCTAATAAGGCAGGTGATTTAATATTAAGTAGTGTGACCATGAATTCTTAATGGGGTAGTGTAGTCACTGTGCTGCAGGTAATACAGTTTCTTTTTGGATGAATCTTTTTTCATCAATACCAACATGACAAGGACAGTATTGGCGTTTTTCCATTACATGGTACCTGCTCAACTCGCCTTGACTCTACTCGCCTCGACTCGACTCGACGCACCGTGCATCCGTTTTCCATTGCAGATTGTAGTACCGCCTCAGCGTGGCTGGTCGTCATAGCGGCGCCACAGTAAACTGCCGTGACCTAGGCCTTTTTTACGGTTGTGCGGAAGCTTTCGCCGTAGCCTAGCTATGTAAGTGGCCTGATGTTTATACTTGTGCGCTGGTGTGTGCGTGGAGCCGGTGTGTGTGTGTGTGTGTGTGTGTGTGTGTGTGTGTGTGTGTGTGTGTGTGTGTGTGTGTGTGTGCGCGGAGTGTGTTTTAGAGCAAGGAGGAAGTGAGAGAGGGACAGCGATTAGCTCCGGAGCAAGTAGCGATCTAGTGTCTCCCCTGTTTTTTCTGTTGTTGTTTGTGGAAACAAAATGTGTCTTCTGGCTCCACACATTTAGTTTCAAATGAAGCTGGAGGTAGCAAAAACAAACACAGCTGGCTAAACTATTTAAAAAAGGCGGGTTTGTTCAGGACTCCTCTGTCTGTCGCTTTCATGTCACCTTTTGCCTCAGCTCGCCTCAGCTCGCTTGGAACCTGGACGGAGGTGGTACTAAAAAAAGTACCTGTTAGCAGGTACCAGGTACTTTTTTTCGTAATGGAAAACCAAAAAAGGCGAGTAGAGTTGAGGCGAGTCGAGCAGGTACCATGTAATGGAAAAGCGTCATAATATACCCAACTTCATTCTTGGTTTTCACATTATACTCTTGTTACCCCTGTTAAAGGTTACTGTTCCAGTCACAAATATCACCCTAAAACAATGGTCGATAGGACCCAAACATACTTTGAAGCAAGGGGACATGAATAAGTAATCTAAAGGGCACACATAATAATAATAATAATAGTCTTTGAATCTTCTTAAAAACATACAACATTAGATACCATGGAGCAAAATCTCCTGAAGTGCTATGGCAGAAGATCTTGTGTAAATGAATGCTAACAAAACACACAGTGAAACTATGGTTAAAATACTTGACTCTTAGGCAGACAGATATAAACAAAACTACATAACAAATGAGGGATAAAATTAAAACAAATAGCAAATTTTGATCTTTGAACGCTGCAGCTTTTTAATTTTTCTCAGTTGGGTCTATTTATGTGAGCTTGGGGCTGTGAGATCATTGTCTTATTTATAAAATCTGCTTTTGTTACTCATGACTAACAGCATTTCTATGTAGGCATCGTAAAAGCTGACATTCTTGTTTAGTTTGATTGATCATTATGTTTGTCTGCTGATGTTCTGATAAAGCCTGCACGTCTCCATGCATCTCTCTCTCTTTCTCTCTCTCTCTATTGCTCTTTTTTACTCTACCTCCTCACTTTATCTCACTCAATCTCGCTGTTTGAAGATGAAAAGGACGCTCCTCTTCCAATCCTCTTTGTCCACACTCGCTCCAATTCCCATTATCGGCTGCAAATTCACACTTTACTGTGGTCTCTAATGAAACAAACTAAGGGTGTAAGAGTCACTTAGACTGCAGTACGTTCATCTCTTTGAGCGTGTTTGAGTATGTGTTTGTGACGACTGTTCCTCAGAGGCAGTATCAGCTTGTGCACAGTGTGATTGACTCAACATGAATAAGAAATCGTGAGTGCACACAGTCACACCTTGCTAAAGCACACACCATCTCTGCCAGGACCAACATTTTATGAAGAGACATCTGATTCACTGCCACACACACACACACACACACACACACACACACACACACACACACACACACACACACACACACACACACACACACACACACACACACACACACACACACACACACACACACACACACACACACACACACACACACATTCTTAACCAGATGGTCGTCCAAATATACAAATATGTGCGTAAGCAAACTTGCAGCGTGATTTATATTTAGTCATTACTTGGGTGGAAACATGCACATAGATGTGTTTTTTCACACTCACACACACATACTGCCAAAGCTGGCACACCCCTTTCTTCTTTATATGCAACCAGATAGTGTGACAATGCATTTTCACACACACACACACACACACACACACACACACACACACACACACACACACACACACACACACACACACACACACACACACACACACACACACACACACACACACACACACACACACACACATGATCCCAGTAGCAGATTCTTCAATTAAGCAGTGAAGTCAAGCTGCGGTGAGAGTGTTTGACTCTCTGTAATATGTTTCACACCACTCTCTTAGCCAATTATGAATAAGCTACTTGGCAGACAAACAGATAAATTTAGCCTTCGCAAGAAAGACAGCAGCATGCGGGACTCGTACTGTTGGCTTCTGTTTACTGAAGGAAGCTGTTTCGAACACAGACATCCGTGTCAGATAATGATACTGCATTTGTGTCATATCAGATAGACACTACTAATACTATTCACTTCCACAATTATATATACCCATTTTATTAGTAGAGTGCCAGGAGAGCTAACAGCAGGATAACTGTTTCCCTCCTTTTCCAGTCTTTGTGCTAAGCTAAGCTAACCCTCTCCTGGCTTAAAGCTTTCAGGTGGCAAATAATATCACGATTTTCCAACAACAGATGGAGGTTGGCCATATGTCATGGAATTGTAGAAGTTGAAATTTGTATTTATGTTTAGCACTTTAAGTACTTCTGATCTATGTTGACTTAAAAGGTATAATTGAAAGTTGTTGATGTTAGCACAACTACTCATTGAACCGTAAGGTGAGATTGTTGCCAATTGTTGTTTCTACGATCAAAAAATTAACTTTCTTTTGACCTGTAAACCAACAAGTGATACTATTTAACTTTTAAAAGAAGAAATAACAAATTTATCCTCTTACAAATTAAAAGTGTAATTCATAAGCACTAAAACTCCCTCTTGCTTAATTGAACACACATTGGGATTTTGCTGTGATAACTTTACTAGTATGGTCAGTATCTTATGGTAGCCTAACTATAATGTTAGCAAACTGACATTACTGTTACACTGTGTTTTAGTGTCTAGCATTATTTTTAATTGGCCACTTGTGGCCACAGTGACAACCCTTATCAAAGGCACCACTAGAATTGTAATTGGTTAAAGCAGTTTATTTGAATGCTTATATGAATGTAAATGAGATGTGATATTTACTGTCAGTTTTAAAAGTTGTAGATAGAAAAGCAAGAAATGAATACTTCAGTATATAACTGTAATTGCATATACCCACTCCACAACTGCCCACTCTCAGTGGTGGAAGAAGAACTCAGATCTTTTACTTAATACCACAGTGTACACCTTTACTTACAAGTCCTGCATTCAACATCTTACTTAAAAAAAAGAACATCAGTATTAGGATCAAAATATACTTTAGGTACCTAAAGTACTCATTATGCAGAATTTTGCCTATTTCAGAATAATGTATATTATCTCACTGCATATAATTAACGATGCATTAACATGTACATCACTAATGTTGTAGCTGTTGCAACTACTGTATATACTGCCGGGAAGCTTAATCCATAATAATACATAATCATGTATTAGTTGATTTATATTGTATTAATAATCTGAATCTGCAAAGTAACTTCTAACTAAAGCTAGCTAAATACTCAAGTAAAGTACAAGTACCTCTAAATTGTACAGTAAATGTACTTAGTTACATTCCACTACTGCCCACTCTGGATATTAGATGTGTTAATGCAAAATGTAATCTGTGTATTTTACAGTCGTTCATATTTCTCCATTGGTACTACTGTTCTCAGAAACACTAAAAAAAATAGGTGTAAGAGTATTTTTTGTCTATTGAGTGTGTTTAGGATGTTCCCTGCACAGCCATGTGCTGTCTGCTTGTGTGTCATGGAGGCTCCCTGCATGTGCCAGAGCGGCTGATTTGGGTTGGGGCTTGGCACGGGAGAGTCGTGGTGGGTGGGGAGTTGGCATGAACGCTGCAGCCCTAACTCGGGATTGTCTAAAACCCAGCGTTTTAATCTGGATTACGCCCATCATTTCTCTCTCTTCTCCCTTCGCCTTCTCTTTCTGTATTTCCCTCCATTGACCCCCCTTCCCTCCCTCCCCCTCTCCTTTCTCACCCACGCATTCTCTCTCTTCCTCTCTCCTGCTGCTGTTTCTCTTGCTCATGCCTCACCCCTCCATCACAACCTAACTAACCCCAAACCAATGCTCTGGTTGGTCTGTTGCTATGGTGACCACTCATGTCACTTCTTTTCATTGCTGCCAATGATCTGTTCTGAATGATCGGAGTAGATTTTAGAAAGTCTATTTTTAATGTCTGGGGTCCAATTTAACTCGTACTTGTATTGCCTTGTCTGTTGCCAAGGTAACTGCCACAGTTATTATCGTCATGGAGACCCTTGCGTACTTCACACTTATGTACCACCTATGTACCAGTGCACTGGTAGAAAAATGGGATACACTTAGCCTTTCTCTGGATCAATCTATTTTTTATTAGTGATGAAAACTATATCCTTTCCTATCCTTTCATAATCATTAATCAAGGGTATAATGGGTATATGTCATTCCATTTTACAGATTGGTAAAACTACACAAAAATATACCCAACTGGACATTTGCATGTATGTATGTATGTATGTATGTATGTGTGTGTGTGTGTGTGTGTGTGTGTGTGTGTGTGTGTTTGTTTATGTGCGTGATAATTATTGTTTGCCTCTGTAGGGCTATGATCTTCAATTTATATTCAGAGCCAGAGTCAGTTCACATTCATCAACACGCCACTTGAATACCTGTGTGTGTGTGTGTGTGTGTGTGTGTGTGTGTGTGTGTGTGTGTGTGTGTGTGTGTGTGTGTATGTGTGTGTGTGATAGAGAGAGAGAGAGGAAGAGAGAGGAAGAGTGAAGGATAGATAAGTGAACAGTATTAGAATGTGCTATTATTAGATTTTGTTTTACAAACTTACAGATCTAGGATTACACACAGACTACAATAAAAAAAGTACTGTCACCAACCACCTTATTATTGCAACTGAAATATACAGTACAGTGTACTACAGTGCATGGATAATAGAAATAGATTGCTGTACATGTGTGCACTTATATTCAGTATTGCAAATAACTATTATATTTGTGAGGGAAATAATAAAAGGTAATTAACATTAACAACAAACCCACCCAGAGGTGGAAGAAGTATACAGATCCTTTACTTAAGTAAAAGTACAGAGGTATTATTAGCTATCAGCTTACTTTAAAGTATCTGTTTCTTCAGAAGATTGTCCCCTGTGACTGACATATTAATATATATTGCATTAGTAGTATTGTTGCAGGTCAGGCTCCTTCCAAAGGGTCACAAGATAAAACTAAGAGGTTGTGAGATGATTAAAGAGTGAAACTGCAAACAACTCTGACAAGGAGCCCCAACAATATTCTGATAATGAATACAGTGGAGTAAAAAGTATTAGTAGTAGAAGTATTAAGTAGCATAAAATGAAAATACTCAAATAAAGTACAAGTACCTTTAAATTGTACTTAACAACAGTACTGGATTAAATGGATTTAGTTACACCACTGCATATATTGCACATACGTCAAATGTATCCTCCTGGGACAGTTGTTGTAAGGTGCTTTGCATAGTATACTGCTCCTTGAACATTCATTCAAATAAGCCACACTGGTTCATTCTATCACTGAAATAAACTCTAACGCCACCTGCTTGGAGTTCAAAGGCGCGCAGGCTAAACAATGGTAAAATCATTATTACTAGTTGGTGTGATATAAATTCATCAACCTATCCTGAGAGGATGGCACTAACACCTGACACAATCGGCTTTGTGACAGCTGGAAGAGTGTGTCTCTGATTAAAACGTGTGTCTGTGTGTGTGCATGGAGAAATGTCTTTAGGGATTTCATTTGCTGATTCTCTGTATTCAGTGTTAATCTGCGCATACTTTTGTTATATTGATTTTAGCGTTTGAGTGAGTTTCCGTGTGTGTTAGTGTGTGTATATACTGTATGTGTGTTGGATGGCCATGCTGGATAAAGGTCTGTCAGCAGGGGAGAGTGCAGCCCGCTCACTCCTTCTGTCACTGGCCTGAAGCACCGGAACATCCCTTGTGCCTGTGTGTATGTGTGTGTGTGTGTGTGTCTTTGAGGACTCCAGTGTAAGGTTGTATACAGCTTGGTGCCAGGTGACCCGCCGTGAACTACGAGCTATTGATAAACCTTGGCAAAGGAACAGAGACTGAGAGAGAGAGAGAGAGAGAGAGAGAGAGAGAGAGAGAGAGAGAGAGAGAGAGAGAGCATGACAAGTGTCCATCCATATTTGATGTGAGAGGATTAGATTAGTCAAGCTGCTGGTATGTTGTATTTGGGTGAGCACCTGGCACCCTTAAGACACAGAATGTAGACAGAAGGTCAAAACATTGACTGCTAACACTAATTTGCAAAACATTGCTGCAAAAATCCCAAATCTCAACTATACGTTGTGCGGGCAACAGATTTGCATGTCAAGCAAGTGGATTGGTCGATTCAATACTCTCAGGAGTTTGAAACAGAGAAGAAAAAAACTAATGTAAGCTTGGGGAAACTGTGAGCTCTGTCCCAAGGTGAAGAAAAATCCGCTCACAAGCACCTCTAAAGCTCACTAATTAGCATGTTTCATAAGTTAGCTGTTTCCCCCTGCTTCCAGTCTTTATGGTAAGCTAAGACCATCACATGGCTTCATATTTAACAAACAGATATGATGATGAATGGTATCGATTTTCTCATCTAACTCTTGGAATAAAAAGCTAACTCGTATTTCTCAAAATGTCAAACTGTTCTTTTAAGTGTTTGAGCAAATAACCGAAGACTTGTTTTTCTAGTGAGGTTAGTCATGTATTATCTTTAGACCTTACAGCGAGTCATTTAACATTTTCTAAGTAAGTAATATTATACTCACCTGGAGGACCAACAGTCTGTCAATTGCCTCTTCCGCTTCTCTATTTAGAACGTCATTATGTGGTGATGGGTGAAATAATTAAAGTCCTGAAGTGTGATGTGAAAGTCAGTTTAAGAGAGTGTTTTTGCCTGAACTTGAACGTGGCAATCCTGCTTAATTTAATTACTTTACATTATCTAACATTAGCATTTGCTACAATGTTTTATGTAGCGCGTCTGGCTCACATTGCCATCACAATCCCATCCTTCTGAAGGCTACTGGCATGATTAGATGTGCTGACCTATAAAAAAGGGAGAAATGCTCACTTCATGAAATTGCATTTGGTGTGTAGCCACAGTGAGATGCTCGGTTCCAGACCTCTGACTTGGAGTGAAATGGAAGTACAGGCTAAGATTATCAGGCTAAGACTTGAGCAGCATGCAAATCAGAGGTTGTGAAACAGAAAACACAAAATGGAAGACTGATTGGTGAATCTTTCAGAGACAGGAACTGGGGGGTAAGTTAAAGAGAAATGCAGGTTATAGATGTAATTAGTAATAGAAACAGAGCTGCAGTGTGCATGGAAGCGTAGAAAGGGGGGGAAGGGAGCTGTGCAGAGAAAAGCTAGAGCTTGACAGTAAGGGAACAGGTATTGATGGAGGTTAAAGGTGGGGCTCTGAAAAGGATTAGCAGATCAGCCAACATTGGACTTGTTTACATTGTTGTCCAGAGCAGCTAACGTGCTCCTTAGCCTGCAGAGACAAAGCTAAGAGCTTCTTCTTTTTTTACTGATTATCCTTCATGATTTCATCCCTCAAAACTGAAATTTAACATTTCAAAAACATTGTTTAGCTAATTTCATGTTGTAAAGGGCTTATTGCATGGGTAGAACCTGATCTCAAATGCAAATATCCTTCAAAAACAATCCTAAGCACACTGTAGGGTTTGTGACAAAATTAAAATACCTTTATTTTACATAGCAATAATCATTTAAAATGACCAATGCATTGCAACCGACATAGGTCTTGCACACTTATATTGTGTCACACTAATCAGTGGAGTGTGGTTCTCTATCAATGTGCAAGCCTATCGGTCAAAATCAAGTGATACATAATCAATAGAAGGGATAAAGAAGCTATTTTGAGAACTAGAATTATTAACTATGACTATTACTGTGCATCCATATTTTAAAAATGGTTCCTGTGTCTCATTCTGAAAATAGCCTATGTTCAACATATTTTCTTCCTCATTGCTTTTGAACAACAGCAGAGTTTATTTTCTCTCAAAGGGGGCATCATTTGTTATGAACCTTTCTTCAGGCTTACATAAATTAAACAAGCTCTTTGAGGCACCTAAGCCACACTAACTGGTGCAAGAAATCTGCAGAAACATGCTGTTCTTTAGTTGACTTAGCTTCTAGTCGGCACACTTCTCGCTCTCTTCATTTCCTTCGTTTTCTGCCCCTCGCCTGTTGCCGTGGTAACCAGCTGATGGGAGTTGAGTGGAGGGGAGATTGAAGGGAGGGAGGGAGGGAGAGATGAGAGGAATCAAAAGGGGGGGGGGGGGGGGTTGTGTCGGGTTTCTGGGTAAAGGAACCACGGCCGCTCTTCCTCCACCCATCTCTTCCTCCTCCCTCTTCTTTTGATCTCCACTGCCACATCTTCCAATCTCTCCAAAACCTTATGTTTCTTATCAGTCCCTGGCCATTTAAAAGTATCTCTTGTCCTTTGCCTCCTCTTCCTCATCATCCTTCCAGTTTACCTCTGCTGGTATCTCCCTCGGCTACAATTCCTGAATTTTGTGCCGTTTTACTCCTTCTTATAACCAACCATTGTCCCTATCACATCTCAATAAAAAAAAAAACATACTTCATACTTTGAGGTGGACACGATACCCAAAAGTGCCTCACAACAAGTGTGTACATTTTCCATATGCTTTGCCTCACTAAGCCCTAAAACTCAATTCAGCTCTACCTACTGAGCTACACACAACTCCCACCTCACCTCTGCTCTATTTTTACCTCTGCTCCGCCATGTAAACAGCATGAAAGGTTTCATTAAAAGAGGCTTAAACATAAAGGAAGATCTTCAATAATATCAAGGGAGCTGCACTGTAAATGGCATTTCAATTTCTCTGGAAGTTCAATAATGCAGACTACTGGAGCAGCAACACTGTTTGTGTGTGTGTGTGTGTGTGTGTGTGTGTGTGTGTGTGTACTGTGCATGTATGCATGCATACATACGGAGAGGACAGATGGAACTAGATTTCTTCAGCCAGATTATTCACATTACTGTACACTGTTTAATTTTGAAAATGAACTGCACATCTAAGCTTTGAATATAACAAACGCCCCTTCAGTGCAAAATATCCACCATCAGATATTGAGGAGGAGAAACAGAGAAAGACTGTGGGTCGGGGAAACACAATTGCTGGAGGAGAATAGGCGTTTTGAGGTTGTGTGCATAATGTTTTTGCATAATCACACATATTAGTCAAAGGGAACAACAAACACTGCCCGCTGTGATTGTGTTGTTGAGATATGTGCTATGTATACAATGTATGGCTGAGCTGATTATTATTTTCATTATAAGGTTAATTTAGATGAATCAATGAAACTTTTAGCCCAAGGGGACTTCTTCAAATTGCTTGTTTTGTCTAACCGGCAGTCCAAAGTATTAATTTATCAATGACATCAAACACAAGGTGCAGCTTTAATGAAAACTCAACTTTGTTATCAATGTTTTTTTTCTTCTGTTGATTGACAAATAACTTATTCAACGAATCAATTCAGCAGTAACAGAAATGTATTGTAAATGTAAATTCCCTCAAGAGTGTGAGTGTGCAGAGACAATTAGAGAGTGCATTAGATAGACTTTAGTGTGGTGTTTTCCATTTTTGTGGGAAGGCACCGACAATTCATATGCCTCCTCTGACTGTTCACAGAGAAAGGAGACTCTTTATAGAAAACTACAGACACAATCTGGAGATTATTCCTGACAGAGAGAGGGGGTCACAGAGAGAGAGAGAGAGAGAGAGAGAGAGAGAAAGGGCCACAGGAGTGCGAATGAAAGAAGAAAAAAACAGATGCTCTAGAAAGGAGAGAAAAAACAGGTGGGGGTTGCTGTGTGGCATTTGATAATCTAAAGCTATGGCATTAACAAAAAAAAAAAAACCTAATGCAAGAATCCTCCCTTGGCCCAGTCACAGATTACAGCAGTGGGTTTTGCGTGTGGAAGCTATTATATAATTCATTCTCTATGATGAGATTTTCCTCCAGTGCTGGTTTTCCTTTCTCGCACTCTGGCAGGTTCCTCTTTTAATTTACACGGTTTTGGGTGACTTCATAATCTTTTTATCCTTGTCTGGAACGAATTCATCTGAAACAGCAATTTTATGTCTTCTTTCAGTACACAAGTTTGAAATAGTCTCCACTCCACTTACTGTCTGGATTGTGTTTTGTTGCATGGATATGTGTGCAAGGGTGCACGTGTGTGACCATACAGAACACACGTGTGTTTGTGTGTACACACCCATTAAGAGCAATACTCTCTCACTCTGGTATTGTGTATTCTCTGCTCACTAAGCTTCTTAATGGAGTCACTACAAGGGCAAAAGCGTTTTCATTTTTTTGCATTTATTTTTATCTCTCTCTCCCTTCTGCCCTATTCCTCCGCATGCCAGCTGGTCACAGGTGAGCAGATTGGCATTAAGTCCTTTTATTTTTCATTTTGGAGGTCATCACTGATGACCTGACGTTTTGATGAGAGGTACATGTGAACAGCTCGCAGTCAGACTCTGGAAAGGATTAACTGGCCTTCGACTCCACATCTGCGGCACGCAAGACTGGCAAAGCCACTGTGTGATTGGTAGATTACCCTTCACACAGCCAAATGCCATCTAATGATTATCTGGCAGCGTCTAAGGTGCAGTGGTGTGGGCCTCCCCCTGGATCCACTGTACTGTCACAATGGTGTCCACATAAACAGATCTTCTAATTGTGTTTGAATAGATAAATCTATATTGTGCAAAAATAGTACTCTTTCTATGAAATGCAGTGGATCAGCCTGAGGTAAATTCAAGTGACAGCTACTATCTCTTGTTGATTTTATCTCATGAATCCAGACTTATCTTGAGGGAGAGTTGCAGGTGAAATGGAGGAAAGAGGTTAAGGTGGGATTTGTCTCAGTAGACAACTAAGGCTGCTGTCAGAAGAGAAATTGTGTGAGAAATGTCCTTGTATAAATGTTGATCGAGCAAGAAGCGTAGGGACTGAGACTAAAACTGATGTTTGAGGTTTTCAGATTGCTAAATCACATTTTACTACAGTATAAAATTCTACATTGTCCATCGCAATCTTTATCCAGCCACTAATCTACTGACAATGATTTCTCCGTAAAAGCCCTCAAGATCCTGTGATGTATCTGCCCTATAGAGACAATGTTGCCAGCGACTATAATCCCTTTCAGACGTGAAATCTGCATCGATGTTGAATCATCGGTTACAATAATGGCATTCTGTCTTTTACACATACTGCATTTGTTGCATGCTTTTGCTGGCAACCCATTGTTCACACTTGAGCTGTGTAGAAAATGCTACTGAAATGTTACAAGGTGCTGAGTAGGCAGAATATCTGTCATTTACACCTGAAAATGGGTCCTTTTCAGATGGCAATATGTAAAATTGGTGGGCAGTTGATTGACCATTGACGTCTGAAAGACACTGACAGTGTGTTTGCTGTGAAGCGTTATCTCTTTAAATGTAAATGCTCTGTGTTATGCACCACTTGCTCTTCCTGCAGCATGCTGTACTGCCCCTCAGCACTACCTCCAATGCCATTTTTATATGTCACCATCTATTGACTTGTATGCACTTGCATTAAAACCCATAAAACCATGATAAATGTAATGAGGTCAGGTTTTGATAGTCTACTGTAATGGTTTGTACTGTGGGTTCATATGAAGTAATGACAGTAATTTATCATACCATTATTTATGGAATTATCATTAATATAAATGGTGGTGATTAGTGACAGTTGATTTTACAGTATGCAGAACTCATATCTATGGGATTGAACTACAAGGCAGCAAATCAATCAACAGATTAACAACAATGTCCAGGGCTGTCTGCAGTCTGCAGCCTTGTTCCAGACTTTAGTCACAGACTACAGTGTGAGGCAGCCAACAGACTCGCACAGACGGGAAAAAGGCAAAAAGCCTGCTGTCTAAAGTGCTTGCTTGGTCTCAGATCTAAAAAATAAATGAGGGATGAGTAAAATAAGAAAAGAACAAAGAGAGGGATGTCTGCAAGAAAAGAAACAGAACAGATGGAAGGAATAGAAGTAGTCCATCTACTGTGTGTCTAACATCATGAAGCACACAGACACACTGAGTGTACAGACATGACGAGCCAGCGCATTTAAGCGTACTGTATGCTTAAATAGACAAATGTTAACATGCATGCACGCACACAGAGAGAATTGAAATTACCCCAATTTCAGCAGCAATAATCTCTCTGTTGCACCCCCACACAGAAATAGCACCTAATCTGCAAACACGGTTCACCTCAGCGCAGTGTTGTAGTCGAGTAACCAACTGTCGAGAGTGTTCAATTTGAAGTCACCAAAGAATAGTCTGAGTTGAGTCACCATTACCTGAGTTCGAGTCCGAGTTGAGTCACGAGTCTAGAAAATAGCGACTCAAGACGGACTCCATCACTGCCTCAGCGTCACCTGTTGCGAGGGCAGTGAAAGTAGAGAGAGTACCGCTATTGTTTATAACTTTGAGATTACTCTATATGATTGTGTGTGTGTGTGCGTGTGTGTGTGAGTGTGAGTGTGAGTGTGTGTGTGTGTGTGTGTGTGTGTGTGTGTGAGTGTGTGTGTGTGTGAGTGTGAGTGTGTGTGTGTGTGTGTGTGTGTGTGTGTGTGTGTGTGTGTGTGTGTGTACAATCATGTATAACTGATCATTTCTCCAATGTAAGAGTCTAATTGGGAGCCATGGTAACTGACCCTAATGATGCAGAAGTTACTAAAATTAGAATTTGTCTCTTTTTACCTGTAAACACTCTGACAAAACACACACACACACACACACACACACACACACACGCACACACACACACACACACACACACACACACACACACACACACACACATACATCTGTGTCTTGAATCACAGATAACAAGCTGTGAGTTATGAGCACTGACGACACATTGAGGTTCTGCTTACAACTGTTCAGAGTGTTTACGCTGGCTGTTAAATAAGATTTGGAGCTCTCTTCTTCTCTGATTCTTATCATGAGGAACAGTAACTTAACAGTGACACAATGTCCTTGTCTATAATTGGTACAGTTTTTTTCTCTTTTCTCTGCCTTCTCTCTCACTTCTCTTTTCTAATTAAGGAGTTCAAAGTCCTTTGTGAAACTCCCTGCTGGGATTTCAATTTCAAATCCCTCGTCTCAATCTTGATTCAGACTTTTTTTTATTCATACTTTGTATCCTTTATCAGATTTCTCTTGTATTTCCTTCCCACTTCTCTTGTCCTTTTATGCACAGTTGTATGTGTTTTTTTTACTCTAGTTTCTCCATACAATCTCTACAGTTTTACCTTTCTCATAAGTAGTCAATTGTTTGAAAGGTTTGATGTGTCATAAAACGCTAGATGACAAATGTAACGTTGCTTATACACCTACTGTATTATTAAAGGCCCACACATACCAGTGCTTAGTGGTACAGCAGAATTCATCTATACATCTTTGATAAAGCAGCTAACATGCTAGCAAGTCTGAAACATGCTAGCACTGTCAGTCATAATAGCTCTCTGAGCTGGTCTCTATTTCCACTGTACTGTCACTTTTACAGTTTCCATTTTAAATGAAGACAAAGACAAACACAAAGATATTTTTAACACTGTACATTTTTTTATTGTCTATTTTTACTCTTTTCAAAGCTGATTATCTAAAGTGCTCGATTGAAAATCTTCTTTCTGTATATTTACATTCCTCCATTACCGGCTCTCTCATCTCTATTTTTCATCTATCCTACTTTCTCGCACTGTCCTTTCATACTCAGCACATCTGTAGAACCATTGCTGGGAAGGATATCTGAGGACATCTCATCCTTCCTGACACAGTAAATCACTGTGTGTGTCCGGGCCATTAACCCCATTTATCTCTCTCTTTCTCCTTTAGGATCCTGCTAACAGTAGTGGTGATCTTCCGTATCCTCATTGTGGCAATCGTTGGGGAGACAGTGTACGAGGACGAGCAGGCCATGTTCGTCTGCAACACTCTGCAGCCTGGCTGCAACCAGGCCTGCTATGACAAGGCCTTCCCCATTTCCCACATCCGCTACTGGGTTTTCCAGATCATACTGGTGTGCACACCCAGCCTCTGCTTCATCACCTACTCCGTCCACCAGTCAGCCAAGCAGAAAGACCGGCGCTACTCCTTTCTCTATCCCATAATGGAGAGGGACTACGGGGGAAGGGACGGGGCACGAAAGCTCCGCAACATTAATGGAATTCTAGTTCAACATGGCGGTGATGGCGGAGGAGGGAAGGAAGAACCTGACTGCCTGGAGGTGAAGGAGATCCCCAACGCCCCGCGGGGCCTCACCCACGGGAAGAGCTCCAAGGTTCGCCGGCAAGAAGGGATCTCCCGCTTTTACATCATTCAGGTGGTGTTCAGAAACGCACTGGAGATTGGCTTCTTGGCGGGCCAATACTTCCTTTACGGCTTTAGTGTGCCTGGGATTTTTGAGTGTGACCGCTACCCATGTCTGAAGGAGGTGGAGTGCTACGTGTCCCGCCCCACGGAAAAAACGGTTTTCCTGGTGTTCATGTTTGCGGTGAGCGGCATCTGTGTAGTGCTCAACTTGGCCGAACTCAACCATCTGGGCTGGCGCAAGATCAAGGCTGCCATCAGGGGCGTCCAGGCCCGCAGGAAGTCGATCTGTGAGATCAGGAAGAAGGACATGGCGCATCTGTCCCAGCCGCCCAACCTGGGACGCACGCAGTCCAGCGAATCAGCCTATGTCTGATGATGATGAAGAGAGGAAAAGGAGGAGGAGTGGGGTGAAGAGGAAAGAGAGAGAGAGAATTAATAATTATGATTTTAATTTAATGAAGATGGTATGGAGATGACCCCTCCTCTGTGATGATGTGAATGAAACAGAATGTAAAAAGACCAAATCTCTGGCTCTATGACTTTGAGAGTCAACAAGGAGGAGGGGAAGAAGAAAATTAAAAGGCATAGAGGGAGGATAAGAGAGGACAAAAAGTATCTTCTGCGAATGAACATAATGAACACACTTTGGTCTCATGAGGAGATATTCCAACTGCCATTTCTTTTGTCTTCTTTTTTTTAAAACTACTTAAATGTTCTTCTCTGCCCCTCATTTCTTTTAAAGTGGGGAATTAAATCCTCAAGGGGCTGGAGAGTGAAGGACTAGAGATGAGAAGACGAGGGAAAGGGAGAAGAGAACAGATGAGAGTCTGTTTTGTGTTCTTTGGGGATATTGGAAGGTGACGGCGGTGTTTAATGCATCCCATGGTGCTTTTTTTCTGGACTGTGTCAGGCTCAGCGAAAAAGGGGAGGACTTGATAGGGGATGGGTCAGGGAGGATAAGCAGCAACATCATTAAAAGAGGAACGGAAGAACTGTCAAAGCCACGACGGATTTTCGAGAACGAAGGCGAGTTTGAGAGAGAGAGAGAGAGAGAGAGAGAGCTACACCTGAGGAGGGAGAGAAGATACTTTTTCTTTTGCTTCCTCTGCTTGCTGGAGACTCGAGGTAGACCGAAGCAAAGTGAGAAAGAGCTGCCTCTGATCAGTGTCAGCCTCGCCTCTGTTGGAACATCGTCACAATCCAAAGCCAAGAGAAAAAGACTGACGATGTTTATGTTTTATCACTTGGCAAAAGATGAATTCAACACAAACACAGCGAGTACCATAAACACTTTTCTTCCCTCTCCCCAATCTCTCGCTCTCTCAGCTCTGCAGTTGGCAGCTACATAGACCCCAGGGGCTTCTGATGACAGTAATGACTCTTGCTGCTCTCCTTCTGCGTAAACGTTGGAGAGGAACTTATGAACAAATGGACAAACGTGTGCGTAAACGTCAGTCTCTCCTAAAGCACAAACCAAACTTCCAGCATTCCAGTGTGCTGAGAGACAAAGGAGAGACGGAAAGAGAGGGGAGGAGAGGAGAGGAGAGGAGAGGAGAGGAGAGGAGAGGAGAGGAGAGGAGAGGAGAGGAGAGGAGAGGAGAGGAGAGGAGAGGAGAGGAGAGGAGAGGAGAGGAGAGGAACGGGAGCTTGTAAGGAATGGGAAGAGATCACTTTATTACAACTTTAAACAAATTTTATAAAATATATCACCATGAGTTATCATTTTTTTTTTCCCGAGAAAGCGATGGTGCCATCCTTGAGAGATTTAATTATTGTTGAAAAGTTATATAGAGTATATCATATTATTTATCCATTTAGAATATATCCAAATAGATTTATTTATCTGCGTGTGGGTTGGTTGGGACATCATGTTGATGTTTATTTCAAATGTATAAACTGTCTGTCTTTTTTTCATTTATGTTTAGTTTAAAGCATTTCTTACTCATGGAACGGATTCATGGCATGTACGGGGGGGGAAGGGACACATTTGTGAACTTTATATTGAAAAGTATTGAGGCTGTGCAGCTGATTTTGTATGTGCAACTGTTTAAGAAATATTCATTGCAATTGTAACTTAATTGCATTCAAAATGTAGAACAATGCACCTTTCCCAAAATCAGCTGCATAGCTTCTGGCAATTAAGAGCCATTTGAAAAAGGCATGTTTACATGACGCAATGTTTCGTGAATGATCAAGCTGTGTAGCTGATGAGTAGTAACTCAGTAGGGAAAGTTGTGTTTTTGAATCTCAGTGGTTTTCATTTTGCATTTCTTTCCTGACTGAAATGTCAGCATGCATGCCTTGTAAGAGAAAAGAAGGACTAGAAGAAAAAGACTAAGATGACAGAGAGTGTTACACCTTGATTAATGCAGACGAGTGGGAGAGTGGCAGACTGATGGAACTCATTTTGCATCATCAGCATCTACAGGCAGTGTTGATCAGACACACTACATCATAGACAAGTGCATAATTTAAAACAGGGTGCTTTCACACTGCGGGCCTATGAAACCAGACATAGGGACAGTTTAGTCCCTACATGTGGTGTCTTTAAAAAAGAAAATCTGATGATTTAACTGACATGAACATGCACACTGTCCTTTTCCTCAAAGCAGATCATGCCACAATGTTGTCAGTTTAAATCAGTTTATGTTCATTGATTCTGTTGCAGAGACAAATATATTAGAGTGTTTAGGTACAGTGACGTTATTGGTTATCAGCTAACTGTAACTAACTCTAGCTTACTCTAGCAGATCAGTGGTCTAAGCTTTAGCACTGGCATTGAGGATCTTATCTACCACTGCAAACTGAATGGCCTTATGCAGCTCAACACTGCAGTAGCTTAACACTGCCACATATGGGGGTTTGACTTTTACAGGGGGCCACACATGCACCAATGCTACTCTCTCACAGCATTTTATATTGTTGTTTCCTTTTAAACTCCTGCCACTAGATTGCAGCATTAATTGTTGAAAATGTGAAGAAAACTTCCTTGTAAAAAGCATTGTATAACTTTCTGTTGTATCCCGTTTCCTTCAACCTGCCTTATCTGCTTGTGCTTTTATTAGCCATGTCCCACATTTCCCACAGTGCTTTTGGACAACTCCTTGGTCATTTTGCTGAGGGTAAATAAAACGAATATTTGTTGCATCAGCCCCATTTATAACCCCTAATGCGGCCCCCAAGTAGAGAGGGAATCTTTAGTCAGCTAGGTGATTTTACATTCTCTTAACATCAACATTAGCTTTTACCAATTCACTAAAGATCTACAGTAGATGTAAAATGTTTATTTTCTCTGTCTTTTGTAGTTTTTCTAGGAAGAAACGTATGTGTCATCAAATAGCATTGTAGCTCTGGAAAAAACGCACCATAAAGCCACGTAAGCCAGAGCCACAGGAGGTCTTGGAGCAACAGCAACAGCTGACATAGCAGAAGAAATCCCCCCAACTCTTTGTTTCTCCATTCACTCCCACTGTCATAATCTCTGTGATTCTTACAGGTGATTATCTCCAGATTTAGGCTCCTCTGAGGATCTCTGTAGGGCTCAATGGGATCGGTGCAGTCTACACACAGTGCAGTTTATGCACTAGGAGGGACAAATACGCTGAAAGGCATGCCAGAATGCCTAATAATAGAGGTTGAGGCATGGCTTCCCTCAGTTACTGAGAGCGTGTGCTTCTAGTGAAGGCTTAAATGCTGACCTTGAGCTTAAATGCCAAGCCAATGTCCTGTACACCCAGCTCCTGCTGGACGGTCACTGCGCACTACAGCACTGATCTAATCTCCACAGAGCGCAGGTCAATGCTGGTGTGGGGCCTATTTTCAGTGATTGGTAGATACACACATGCTAAACATACATTCATTCTAAAAAAAAAAATGGGGGCACCTCTGAATGTGAGAACAGCAGTTTGAGTTCAGTTTCTGTTGTTATGTCTGGTTTCAGAAACATATTCACACAGAGCTTGAGGACGTAGAGGGACATAAATGTTACCTGGTTGTCTTCGGTTTACATTTATCCAACATTGATTAGTGACTCACAATCCCTACAGTTGGTGTATTAATTACTTTCGAGATTAAAAACAGGCCCATGTTCTTCCAACAGTCCACTACTCTCCACAGTCTACTTTTCTATTTGTCAATGTGAAATGAATTATGCAACTTTTCTTTTCTCATTTGCTTATCTTTTTGACTTGTGTGGATTTTTGTGCAGTGACATATCAAAAAAGAAAGATGTTTTTTCTATGTAAAGGAACAAAAAGTTTTTGTTTTTTCAATGTGTAAAATCAAGGGTAGAATGTTGAAATATAAGACTAGCTGAAAAATATGTTATATTTCCTCCCTTGCCAAGGTGATATGCAAAATTTAATTCATTTGCAAAGAATTTTTAACTGCATGTGCAATGGCTAGACTGAGCATGTTTCAATGTTTTCTTCAGCAGAATCTACCAAGTGTGTATATTAATTACCCAGTTCTTCAGATGGTAAAGAGCCAGGCAGACAATACCAACTTAATGATGTTAAAACTTCCTATAACAGTTTATCAGTCTCAGTTTCAACTCCCAAAAGATTTTGAAAAGCACTACATACATGAAATCTTCTACTTTAAGAAATTTGCACATGGATATTATACCTTTATAATCTGTTGTAGAATATGATTTACAAGCAAATTCAAAGACAAATGATCTACTGTAAAACACAGGGTAAACAGGAATATAAGCATACAGGTTAAAGACTGGCACCATGAGGTGTCAGACGCCATAACATTCCAGGGTTTAGTCCCCAGCACAATGTGTAATTAACCTTCAATCTACTGCCTCTTGATGTGTTAAATATGATTCAATCCTCAGTGAACACTTTGTTGGGAGAACAGTACACTGACAGCAAACTCAGGAAAGAAAAAAATGCTGATCTTTTACACCAATCTTTTCTAGTACAAAGGATGTTTCTACATTAACACACAAGAATGCTTTTGGAGCAATGGTATCACAACATGTCAGCATACCTTCCATTGACACCTTACCCTGTACTGTAAAGCCCACCCAAGAAAATTGTCTTCAAGCCTGATTATTTACCTGTTGGTGCTATTGAGGTTGGACTCTTTACCAAAAACATGAATTCAGATACATTCCCTTGTCTTCAGCACACTACTGCCCCACTTATCACAGGTCCTGTAGCAATGCAAGGTCACCTTAAAAATCAATCTGTTCCTCTTTGACTGTTACTAACGAACGGGCATGTCCGCAAAAGCCTACAGCAGGTAATGCTATCATTTGCATGAAACTCTCCACTAACTTTGTTCTGCAGAACCGTAGCAAACAATTTGATTCCTCAGGAATGCAGCATTTAATTGAGCTGCTTCATTCATTAACACAGAGCTTACTGAACTACCACATTACAATGGAACATTAACTAATCACATGTAGCCAATCCTAAGGGCTGGTTAGTGGCCCTTGAACAGGTTTTGGAAGCGCCCATCTTATTCATTTAAGGGCTTCTTACTTATTACAAACTAAAAAGCCATAGTTTAAAAAAAGAAAAGATTTCAAACTTGAATCGGCGCATTATTTTGAAAAAGTATATTGTGCACTCATCGGCCAAGATTAATTACATTGGTAGTCAATTAGGTGATCCATTTTGCATTTAAATTGAAAATTAGACATCTTGTTTCAAATGAAAAGCTTTTAACTGTGTTTAATTGAATGAGATACATTTAAGTTAAAAAGCTCCTTTTATCCAGATGTTCATTTTTCATTTTAGAAATAAAATGCTCCCTCCTCCCCCCTCCAGCCCTATCTGATACTGGTGCTGCTGTACTGTGGGCTAGATTATAACCATTTTAGGGTTCAGAGATGGACCTCTCAACCTCTCTCTAATCTGTCATGATATTAATCGTGATTACTTCATCTAATTACACTGAGTGGCAGATACAGGCAGAGTGGGATTTAAACCACCATCCGGATTTGATTAAATATAGCCCCTGCACATCGCTCTCATCTGTCTTTCACCAGCTCTGCAACCACCTACTGGCAGCAGTGGTCGTGCATGTAAGATTATGACCTGAGATAGCTTTAGTTTGTCTCTAAAATTCAGTAATTTCAAAATTGTTGATTTTTAGAGTTGTAATTAGAAAAAGGGGGATCATATACAAGTAGGACAGAGCAAGAACCCTTCATCTTTTCAATTCTCCCAGACCAGCACCTCATGAGTTCATACCCGGTCACCTTTATGTCAACTATGTGAGAAGCTCTATGCTACAATGAGAGGGATGAATCCTGAATAGGGACTTGTCTGGGGAGTGGGGGAGCAATGTGAAGTTTAGCCAATATTTGGCATCCTATAGTCGTAATCAATATAAGGGATTATATTTAAGGCATCAGAAAGGGAAAATAGTTAAATATCTTAGCCCTAGAAACTTGACATTCTTCCGCATAGCTTCTACTGTGACATCTGTACGGATGTAAAAGCATGGACTGAAAATAGGAACGTAAAACAGACACACTCATGCTTGGTAATCTAAAATTCTGTCGTTTCCGACTGCAGACTTGATGGTGTACCTGATGGACCTTCGTTGAAGGTTCACTGTATATTTCTGACTGGTGTACTGTATGTAAAGACTGAATAAAACCTTGAATGTTACGTCAAGCCTGAACTGGCCTTGTGCCTGCTGATTTATGACCTGTAAGTGCGTGTGTTCATGCATTTTGTGTGTGTGTGTGTGTTGTGTGTTGTTTCCTGTACAATGTGATGTGTGTGTGTGTGTGTGTGTGTGTGTGTGTGTGTGTGTGTGTGTGTGTGTGTGTGTGTGTGTGTGTGTGTGTGTGTGTGTGTGTGTGTGTATAGAAAAACATGAGTGTGAGGATATTTGAGCACGTGGGAGTGATGGGATTTTGGAAAGAAAAACCTGTGGTGTGAGGGAAACCAAACAAAGGTGGCTACAATTCATATTGATACAGGTCTATATATATATTGTATCTGCCTGAAAATAATATTTGCAGAGAGCTGCGTGAAGCCCAGCTGGTTGGCGTAATGGCATTTTTTAACTCAATAGGTGACACTGAAATCTTTCAGCAGGATTAAAACCTTTAGACCATGGCACTGATGAGAAGAGAAGCATGAATGTGTGTGTTAAATCCATATTTTCTAAAACCCTCCTCTCATTGAATGCAGTTTATGTGCATGCAGAAATGTGTGTGCGCTAACAAAATACTTTTTAAAGGTACTTTATACATCATATTACCAAATTATTGCCCAATTGTGTGTACGTGTGTGTGTGTGTGTGTGTGTGTGTGTGTGCGCGTGTGCACCTGAGGGCATGTGTGTGTCCAACCCCCACCCACCTTCCTCAGCAAGGTCACATGGTGGCTGCACTGGACTGGGATTGAAGGCTTGTTGCCACGGCGATAAGCTAGCCGGTAATATGTCTAAGCGCAGCCAGGATTAATCTGCCGACAGATGGCTGGCTGCTCAGCGTCACTTCCTGAAAAACATACACACACACACACACACACACACACACACACACACACACACACACACACACACACACACACACACACACACACACACACACACACACACACACAGGATTCATATTCACCATTATCCTCATCCTCATCATCATCATCATTGTCCTATTATTTAACATACAAAGACCATCATCATTTTCCTCACGCCAACAGCATAATCGAAGCCATCCACCTTAGCTGCATCATCTACAGCATTATCATCATTACTGCTGCAGCCTTCATGATTACCATCATTACTTACCATCCTTGCCATGACCAACGCCTTGGCCCCACAGGGATCAATACACTGTTAAATCATCCTGTAAGCCTCTGCATGCAGCTCCCTCATTCATCAACACAGCCTCATGATAAGAGAAGCAGGACCTTAGTTCATGGTTCAGGGAATCTGTACCTTATCCACACAAAGACTTCTTGATTTATTTTCTGGAGAATTCCCATAAGCTTCAAGGTGAACATTGAACGCTAAAAGCATACCATGTGTGGATAATCACAGTGAACCTTGAACCTGAGTTGGATTGAATTCAGATCTAACAAATGAAGGAATACTGTTGCATAAGTGTACTGTTTTAGTGGTGATTGCTCTATAAATGTGGATTTTTGCACATGCACACTTCTGTTGAGGGTTATCAAGTTCATTCATAAAGCAGGCAGGGTCAGGCAGATCCTGTGTTTTTGTATGATGATGCAACACAATGCAACAAGCATCACCAGGGCTGTACATCAGAGACATGCAGAGGTGGTTCAACTGCCCTCTTTGGCTGAAGTAGACATTGAGGTAATATGTTTGCCATTTGTCAGTTGTTCTTTATTTTCAAAGATCACCTTCAGACTTGTTAAACACATACAAAAAAATGTTCTGCTTGGAGTTATATTTTGTGTCTCATATTTTCTTTCAACAAAAACATTTAATTAAAGATTCTTAAAGGCACATCAACTCCACATTGAAAATAATGAATAATCCATGAATATGCAAATACTGGTTATTTTAAAAGTTGAACTGCTTGACACAAGATGTCTCCTACTTCACTGTATAGTCCATTCCCAGTGAACTGTCAAGCTTACACATCACACTTGTTAAACTTGTGTTGAACTCGGCAGATGAATGTGAAAACAGGTTTCTAGTGTAAAACTCTGCACATATATTGTTTTGCACAGAGAAAACCAAGTGAAAACTGCAAGAAAAGCACATTTTTCAGTGGAACTCAATAATTAATTAATTATTACGAGTATATGATTATTTGCATTGTTGTTGAATTTGTATTTGTTATAATTTTGCATGATGCTTAAGCAATATTGTGTTGTTACATTTGTGCCAATGAAGCTAATTGAATTGAAGAGTTGAGAAACAGCTGAAAGGAGGTGGTTTCAAATCAGCAGCCAAATCATTATGACTGAAATATCTAGCAGCCACGTCCTACATACTTAGTTAACTTCAATAAGTGTTTTTGTCTCTGTCTTTTAATTAGATTAATGTACTTTTTTTTTTCTTTTTTTTTTAACTCAGCCACTGCCTCTCAAGATGCTGCTGTTCATGATGTGACAGGGCTGTGGGCAAAGTAAGGAGGCAAGAAAGTCATTACCATAAACATGAACCCATATGTGACGCTGAAAAAAAAGTGTATGAGCAAGGAGCGAGAAGATGATGAGAATCAAGGAGAAAATAAAAAAACTGAGCAGAGCAAAGAGGGGGATTGGTGGAGAGTTAGTTTGATGATGAGCAGAGAGGAAGCAAAGACGGAGAGAAAGGAGGAAGCAGAAAAGCCATTCTGTCAATGGTAGAAACACAGGGAAATGGGAATAGGTAAGAGGGCTTTAGGAATAAATAAACAAGAATGGCCTCAAGCAATGCTTAGCAGGGAAGGGGGATAGAGACAGAGAAAGAGAGAGAGATGCAAAGTCCAAAGGACAAAGGGGAGAGTGAGGAGAAGCACAGTGGAAGGAAAGAAGGAGGGAAGGAAAGAGAAGATGTATGAAAAATGAAGAAATTTAGAGGACAAGCTAAATAAAAAGTAAGAAAGAGGATGAGAATGACAAAAGCATATTGTTCTGAGGAAAACTAAGTACGTGGGACAAAAAGGGGGTGATGGGGTGGGAAATAGCGAGGTTTAAGAGGGCTAATGCAGCCGCAGAGCTGGCGTAAGAGAACATGGGAACATGCTGGCTGTTCTGCCTGGCTGCATCTGCTCTGTCTTCAGGGAGAGCAGCTGAGGAGGAGGAGAGGAACAGGGTGAGGATGAGGGGGAGGAGGAGGTGGAAGGGGGTTGCTTAAGGATGGAATACAGAGTAGATATGGAAAGAGAAAGAGGTTAGGGAGGGAGAGGGAGAAATGTGAGGGGTTGAAAGAGAGATAGACAGGGAGCAAGAGGCAAAGAAATGTTTCATTGAGGATGATGAACCGGTTGTCAAGTTGTTAAAACAAAAGTGGCCTTCTGAGAGTTAAGAGGGGGAGCAGAGAGAGACAAATGGACAAAGACTGGGGGTGGGAAAGGAGCACTATGATAGTGGAACTAAAATGGTAAGAAACATAGAGAAATAAGGCTAAGTGGGAAAAGTAAAACGACAACAAAAGAGAATAAAGAGTGGAATGTGAGCAGAGATGCAGGAGGAAGACAACGAAAAGCCAAAGTTAGAAGGACAGTAAGTCACGAGAGGAGAACAACAGAGAGAGAGAGAAGAAGACGAAGAAAAAATAGGGGAAGAGAGGCAATCGTGTCAGAGTGATTGTGAGACGCCGAGGCAGTAGCTCTGGGCAGGGTGAGAGGAAGTGATGCGTAAGCTAACAGGAAGGAGCAGATCTCGGCAGCACGCGCCAATCAAACACCAGTCCTTCCAGGCGCCCTCCTTGACCGCCAGCACAAATACACATTCATTACCAGCACGTGCACACTGCTCAGCGTCACTTCCTGAAACACACACACACACACACACACACACACACACACACACACACACACACACACACACACACACACACACACACACACACACACACACAGAGAGAGAGAGAGAGAGACATTATGAAGCATTGAGGGGGATCTTGGAACCACTTTGCTTGTACGTACTCGACACACACTACACACAACATAGAGGATTTGTAGAGGCATCGTATAACTTCACATGAAGGGTCCACTCGCACACACACACGCACACACACACACACACACACACACACACACACACACACACACACACACACACACACACACACACACACACACACACACACACACACACACTTGTGTGCCCAGGCGATATATGGCTAGCTCCTCAAACACCAGTGAGCCACAGGTGGTTCTGAACTTGTTTTTGATGTGTGGGTCTGATACTAACAACCAACATCCTCTTTAGCTCTATTCTATTCTACTCTATGCACAAAACCTCGAACGGCTACTTCCAACCAAGCGGCAACCTCCGGTGCGAAAAAATTAAGCCAATGCAGAAGTGCCAAAAACGGCAGTTTATTGAGTGGCGACTTGAGGCTAACGTAGAACCCTATGTTAAAATGCCCAACTTTACACCAGAACTAAGTGTTTACACCCTGAATCTTGAAGATTGATTGTGCCCTGCCTGGTGTTCCCATGTTTTGGCAGAAGTTAGAGTAACTAAAGGGCTCAAAGGTTATATGACGCCATTGACAGGTGACCAAACCACAACGTGTCATTGATTAAAATGACAGATTTCTTTGGGTTTGAAGATTGTTGGAAACATTTGGGATAATATGGCTATATGTAACTTTCAGTTTGTGTTGATATTAGGGCGGCCCCTTTGGACAAAAGCGGTGTTTTTACCGCACTTACTGTCGTAAAGGTCTAGGAGTTAGTGTTACCGGGAGGTCATATAGTTGTGATGAATGTTTTGCTCAGACAGAAAATCATTAATTTACAATATGAGAATAAGTTACCGATGCATTTCAAGTGTTGCATACGGCTACCTACCTTGGTTGTATCGTGATCGAAACCGGGTATCACTGTCACTGTGTTACGTGCCAAAGCATTACGAGTTTGTTGTAACAACCAACGTAATGATAATTTAGATTAATATAGCGCATTCCATGAAACCCAAGGACGCTTTACACAAGTACAGGGGGACAAGGGAAAAGAAAATAGTAGGCATATTACATACCCGAGGGCCAATTTGGGGTAATTTAAGATGTTGTGCTCTGTAGCGCCGTTTACCTGCCGAAAAACATTTAGTGATTTTACGGGAAAAATCTGAGGAATTAATAAGAATTAAATAAAAAATAGTGTTCTTTTCACTGTTAGTCTTGTTTGCTGTTACAGGTCATTTATGATCATCAGATACAAAAAAAGTTACACATTACATTAACATTTTAACAATATATATAAAATATGTAGTCGTTTTTTATTGCAGAAATATTACATATTATATCTTTAAGCCTAAAAATATTTGTGTCATTATAGACTTTCTTCAATTTCCTTCATATTTGATGGTGTTTATAAATTATATGGTAGAAAACTAAGAAAGTAAACTTACTTCTTCGCTTTTCCCACATTCTTTGAACCAGTGGTTTAGAAATACAAATATCATATACATATTACTGTGAGACACAGGCCAACACCAAAGTATCTGAAAGGTTACCAAAGGCATATGCACCAAGGTATTTTATATCATGTCTACATAATAATGTTGAGATCATGTCATGCACAGCAAAACGTAAGCAGAGGTGGGTAGTAACGAGTTACATTTACTCCGTTACATTTATGTAAGTTTTTGAAAAAATTACACTTCTTAGGAGTAGTTTTAAATCACTATACTTTTTACTTTTACTTGAGTAGATTTGTGAAGAAGAGACTGTACTCTTACTCCGCTACATTAGGCTACAATGAGCTCTTTACTTTTCTTTTTACCTCTTTGGTATTCTATTGTCTTTATTCCCCCTCATTTTAATGTTTTATTTTGACAGAGAGAGAGACTTCCACTAAAGGCTCTACCACGTGACTGTGTTTCACCAATCAAACGTAGTTGTGCAGTCTCGTCACGTGACCATACCCAATTTCAGCGGCGGGATGGGTTAGCTTTACAATCGTAGCAAAACAAAAATGTCAGAATCAACCGTCGGCAATGCAGACACAGACGAGGAGGAACCCCCCTGGCCTCATATTGAAAGCATGTTTACCTTAGTAAAAGTGCCTAACAGCAGCTACATTATGCGGTGTCTTCTGTGTCTACCAAAACAAACGGACATTTCAGCTTTCAAAAACTCAACATCTAACTTGAGGAAACATGTAGCGGTAAGTTTCCTAAATTCATTTTTTTTTTGCTGTAGATAGGCGAATGTTTGTCTTTTAGGTTACATATGTTTTAAACATTTCCTATATATATATCCATCCAAATTTAATGTGATAAAAATAAAAAATAAATCAACAGTTACCTACTTAGTTTTTTCACCAAGCACTTTTTTACTCTTACTCAAGTAATTATTTGGATGACTACTTTTTACTTTAACTTGAGTCATATTATTCTGAAGTAACAGTACTTTTACTTGAGTACAATTTTTGTCTACTCTACCCACCTCTACATGTAAGGCAGTTACTAACATGCCATTATGTACAGAAGATGTGATAGCAAAGAATTTGTTGGAGACCAAAGAATAAACTAAAGGACGTTTGTGCTGGCAGCGGCAAAGTATAATAATTTGTAGGGAAATAACGAGAAATTCTACTTCTACAAACAGTCGTAAAGATCTGTCAGCATTACACAATCTGTTCATCATGGACCAGGAACCTAAAAGTAAACAGAACAACATGCCAGGACCGATGACACTTTTTTAACAGTGTCTAAGCCACCGGAGACTTTCTGTTGTCACGTGGAAGCCTTGTGACCGTAATATTTAAGATTTCAATGTATGTTTATTGGTTTGATATTTTAATTTCTAGATGGACTTTAAAAGTATATCACATTTGCATTGTATATTAAAGTGGGCATTTTGCTTGCTTATCTTATTAAATCCTCTTATGTGACCTTCATGGTGTTATATAGGCTTCAAATGGAAGGTTGCAGTATGATGTATTGCGCAAATATGGCATATTCAAGCTGACATGCCCTTTAAAGCAGCCTGCCTCTAAATGTATCCAGCAGGCACTTGCTCTGCATACTGTTTAAGTCATGAAATTAGCTTTTTTTCTAATATTATTCAGATAATTAACAATATACTGCCTCTGAAAAAATGACTTTTGACCTTAGCTATGTATAATTATTCTTCTGATTTATTGTATTATTTTTGTTGTTAAAATAAAACAAGAAGTGTTTTCTGTGCAATCCTGTTTATGTCCTCAAACCACTCTATCTTAAAAAGTGTTCCATTGAATTATTGACCATCTCTAAGGGAGTCTGTCTATTGTTTTAGCTGTGATGTCACTGCAATGTAGGCTCCCTGTACATAAAGGGCCGCATGGTTAAAATGTTCTAATTCATGCTTACAATCTAAATTCGTCCCAAGGTTGTGATTTAATAAAAAACAAACACTTAATGTCATTGTGATTTAAAGTGCAGAGCTAACGTAAATTACAGCTATTTATTAGCTATATATTATTAAATTTCCAAATTTTGAAGAGACTTTTTAATGTACTTTTGCAATGCCTTTAAAGTGTCCCCACACTGTTACAGATCAGCCTTTGTATTTCCAAAGAGCTGACATGCTGTAAACTTTTTCTGCTATGTTTAGGATTTCCAAATGTAGTCACCTACCAAAAGCTAAAAACAAATTCCAGCCTTTCCCAAGGTACAGTACTGCATGTCTGCAACTGATATCTTTATTTTTGTCATCACGGTTGTTGAAATGATTGCATGTTGAAATCCAGGATAAAGTCCAAGAGCATGTTTTTCAAATGAGGCCCCAGTGTTTTCCTTACATAATGCCCAGGAAGAGAGGGACAGTGGACATTAGACAGGAGCTCTTTACAGGGCCGCTGGACTGTGTCTGCTAAGTGCTGTCAGAGAGACAGTGGCAGGGTGACTTGCACTGACAAGCGTACACACAGACATACATACATATATATATATATATATATATATATATATATATATATATATATATATATATATATATATATATATATATATATATGTACACAACTACACATGCATACACCCATCCCTGTCCCCTTTGAACTTACCCTGCTCCACTCCCTCCTCCTCTTCCTCCTCCTCCTCCTTCTCCTCCTCCTCCATGCATACACAAACCACAGACACACACTATCCATCTACATGACACACTCCTTATATAATCATCACCACTAGAGATCATTACAGAGGCTTTAAAGCTTCAATCCGTCACTTTAACAGCATCTCGAGCCCCTGCCACTTTGTTTAGGGTAAGCTGAAGTATGTGGCACTGGCAAAACAAATAAAAAGTCTTGGAAGCTGGTGCTATGGACCGTGCCAGGAAAATTGCTCTCATGACGTTACTCACACAGTGCCGTTTTATACATTACAATCCAGAGAATGAACAAAAACCTGAAGGGTAATCCCTCACCACTGGAACTTTGAAATACAGCTTCCCATCAGACCAATCAGGGTAAGGTTTTGTTGTTGCCTTCATCAGAGATCTGACAGGAAGCAAGGAGAGGGAGAACGAAGCATTGGTGGAGGAGGTATACAGATCCTTTAGTCAAGTAAGTACCAATACAACAATGTAAAAACACACCATTAAAGTCCTGCATTCAAACTCATATTTGAGTAAGTACTTAAGTACAGAAGTATTATCAGCAACATATACTTAAAGGAACACGCCGACTTATTGGGACATTAGCTTATTCACCGTAACCCCGACAGTTAGACAAGTCGATACATACCCTTCTCATCTCCGTGCGTGTCGTAACTCTGTCTGACGGCTCCACCATTAGCTTAGCCTAGCACAGATCCTGGAGGTAACCGGCTCCAACTAGCCTACTGCTTCGAGTAAGTGACAAAATAACGGCAACATGTTCCTATTTACATGTTGTGATTTGTATAGTCACAGCGTGTACAAATAACAACGTCACTTGAGACACAGCCATCTTCTAACCGTATATAAACTGTTAACTATATTCTCAGAAAGGGAAGCAGTGCTAATTGGGCAGAGTAATATGCTTGCAGCTCTGCTGAGCGCTACTTGGGCGGAGTGATATGCTTGCAGCTCTGCTCAGAGGTGAATAAGCTAATGTCCCAAAAGTCGGCGTGTTTCTTTAAAGTATCAAATAATAGTATTCCTTCTGCTGAAAAATGGCCTGTGTGACTGATATATTTTGAAATAGCCTATATGACATAATCACAAATTATTTCTTAGTTTTTAAAAGAAGAGTTCAATCAAATTTTGGGAATTATGCATATTCCCTTTCTTACTGAGAGTTAGATGTGAAAATTGATACCACTCTCATGTAGAGTAAGTATGAAGCTAAAGCCAGCAGACGGTTAGCTAAGCTTAGCACAAAGACTTGAAACGGGGAAACAGCTAGCCTGACTGTCCAGAGGTAACAAAATCCTCCTCCCAGCACATCTAAATCTAACATTATATTTCATTTGTGAAATCTGTACAAAAACTGACTTACACAGGGTTATGTGCCGAACTTTTTCCTGGACACAGTGCGTTTCTGGTGTCTTTGCTGGTTGCTTGGAAACCTCATGGTGACGGCAAGTGTCTATGGAGGAAGCATATATATGTCAGACTAATATTGGAGAAATCCATCATCTGTTACTGCTTTTCATTAATGTTTGTACTTGATCTATTCCGATAATTTTGTTTCACTAAAGTGGTTGGTAGGGATTGTATTTGTCTCCTAAATAAAATGTTTTCTCCTGAAAACCTGAACATTTCAAAATGTATGGGGGGGACCTTTCTGCCACTCCCCTCTCTGTAATTTCACAGTTACACTGTCAGCATCAACAGTTAGTCATCTGACTTTGAATGTTTCTACAAGCCAAAGCACCATCAATAATTCTTCCCCTTCAGGGTGACGGAGGTAAAATAGGCAGACGGATGGACAGATGAGTCAGCTGCTTCTTCAACTGGAAAAAGCTGAATGATGAAATGTGTTTGGGATGGACCTGAACACTGAGATGAAGGTGAGTCCACTAGGATTACTCAACGTGTCGGTATACTGCAAACGTTGACTTCAAGGCACCTAACCCTAACCCTAACCATTGCCTAATGCTAGTGCCTTCCAGGCAGCGCTGCCTGGAAGGAGACGTTGGGGGCTTAAAACACAGATAAAGTTAATGGGGAATTCTAAGTAATGACAACAACACTGTCGAGGCAGCCACATGATGCAAATCTTCGGTGATCGCACCCCCACCCCTCCTCCACGCAGTTGCAAACATGGATGATTAAAAAATCATGATGAACTCTTCGTCTGTCCTCTTTGTCTCCAAAGCTGAACGCTGCTGTTGTCCTTTCTCAGTGGTGATGTAAAACACATCCCTCGAGCTTCTGCGTGCGATAGTCACGACGACACCATTTTGTAAATATAGCCATACAGAGAAATACAGAGAGAGTTTTGTCGAGCTGATAGGCTTAATTAGCTTTGTCTCTACTCATTTGGTAATGGCTTGAATGTAACGGACGTTCATTAATATAAAATAGTTGTGCACTATAGCTATAAGGAGGAAGAGTGGTTATAAAAGATAAATGGAAATTAAGAGGTAAAAACAGAAAACAGAAGGATGAACAGTGGCGATAAGGAGGATAAAAAAGAGGAAGAGACGAGCGAGCCAACTTGCTCAGTATGCTTTGAAGAAATATCAGTTCTTTGTTATAGCATCTAGCAAAAGAAGAGCTTGTTATATCTGTCCAAACAACCACACTAGCACTGTGGGCTCGACCCTGATAGAGGGAAGGAGCACGAGATGAGATAGGAGGGGAAATATGGATGAACAGGAGGGGGAGTGGTGAGGAAAGGGGATGATGCAATCATGTAATCAAGAAGAAGATCACCTTTGACCTGCAGTGAGCTTCACAAGGCCAATGGCCCCAGTAGTTATATTTTCAAAAACCTTTACCTTCAAAATAGAGATGTTGTTCTATATTATGTGTATGAATGAATGTCAGAAAGACTTTTGATAGCCCTAAAATGACCAAACACAGGTGGTTGAGTTCAGGGCCGGATTGGGACTCATTTTCAGCCCTGGAGTTTCATGCCTTAGACCGGCCCACTTTAATTCACGACTAAAGGCTTAATTCATATTACTTTTATCCTATTCCCTTTCAATCGTGGGCTTTGTATATTCACTATTGTTTGATTAACATAATGGGTCACTAGTAACACTTGGGCATAGAAAGTTGTTATATTGTAACTAATGTGATCACTGCAAAGAAAAAATGCTTTTCTTACTTAGTATTTTTGTCTTGTTTCCAGTCCAAATATCTAAAAGAAAATCTTACATCAAGATGCAATTTACTAAACAAGTATGAAAAAACACCTCAAAATTAAGTGATTTTTGCTTAAAACAAGGCACATTATCTGTCAAAAATAATTGTTTTAGATTTAGCAACAAGAAAAAAAACAAAATCACTTAATTTTTAGTTTTTTTTCAGAAAACATAATTTCACTTGTCTAGTAAATGTATCTTGAATTAAGAATATTTAGATATTTGAACTGGAAAGTAAGATACTAAGTAAGAAAAGCATTTTTTAGTGATAACGTTTTCTTATTAACACATTATGGTACATCAGCAGCTTCCCTGTGTCTTTTCACAGTGAGAACATTAGTCTCTTCACACCTGGCTCTGTCTGACACTAAATGACATGATTTACATTTATTTCTCACCACAAATATCCCCTTTTTACAAAGCTTTCAAGTCAAGTCAAGTCAGTTTCATTAATGATTCATTGTTATTAATGTATAATAATCTCAGGACATGTTTCATTGAGCAGGGCTCTGGTGTGTTGGGCTCATGACTGGAGCTCGGTAACGTTACCGGGCCTCGCTGCTCTTCACTGTTAGCAGCAAACCGGACTAGAGGCGGCTGCTGCTGAACAGCTACTGTTGAAATATATAATATAATATAATTCACCAGAATTATCTTCAGCTACAAGAAAAACGGTTGATACATGAACGGTGGTTTGCAGACAACGTTGTTTTGCACGGTCGCGAGCATCTTGCACTGCTCCTAACTACCTTAACGTTAACTTACTTACCGGCCTCGTCGTCTTCATTTGTTTTTTTGAGGAAAAATGTGCTCAGCTTAGAAGATTTGGCCGCGTCACTTTCCAAAGCTTTCTTCTTTTTTATTCTGGCCTTTTCAGCGCCGCCTTTGCACTTTCTGTTATATATTGTTATCTGACTTTTTTATTTTGAGCAACTTGCAAGGTGCCGTGTTGGGAGGGGGGGGGGGGGGGGGTGTCAAAAGATAATCACGTCATCATTAACCTGCAGGCTGCACTCTGCGAGAAAATATTAAATAAAAAAGTGTAAGACTGCGATAAAATTATGAATAAAAAGAGTGGGGCTGCTGTGAGTGCAGGCAGCCATAGGGACAGCATCCATATTTCAACCCAGTACATTACAACAACGGCCCTTGCGGCCAAAAAAATAGACCGGCCCACCGGGAATTATCCCGGTGCTCCCGATTAGCCAATCCGGGCCTGGTTGAGTTCAGCTGAAAACACAAACAAAATGGAGGAAAGAAGTCCAGAGCACAGAAATAATGCAACCTTTAAAAACTGATAGAACGCGAAGGAAAGACTGAGGTGACAGAAGATGAAGTACAGTAGAGGAAGACGAGAAAGATGAATAGAAAGACTGACGGTTGCAATACGCGCTTCTTCCATTCTGTTTCCCAACTTGCATGACACAAAAACCATGGCTGAGCATGTATTAAGTACGTTAATTAGCTTTCAACCTCTGTGCTTCAACATGATAAAGTAGGCTCTGATGGCACGCACGGATGGGGCATAGGAGGGGTGGGATGAAGGGACACAGAGCTGTAGAGAGGGAAAAAGAGAGACAGAGATGCTGATTTTGAATATGCAAGCACAGGCCATTTTTTTCTGTTATTGTATAGAATACAACTCCTGAATTTCGAATGAATCCCACTTCCTTGATGTGAAAGCGCAAGGCAGTGAGAGTGATGAAAAGGACGGTGAGGTTGAGCTGCATGGATGGATGGGTGCACGCGATTGGGTGAAAGGTGAAAGAGGAAATTTAAGAGACATTATGGGTATGTCAGATGGAATAAATGAGAAGAGGAAGAGGAGGAAAGGACAGTGATAAAACTGCTGGGGAGGGGTGTGAAGGACAAAGACTGTCGGATAGATAACGATATTGGGAAATGGGAGAAGACAGAGAGTGAGTGCCCTAGATGAGGATTGACTTTGTTTACGCTGTATCTGTTTGCATGGGGCCAATCACATCCCACAACCATCATTAGGAGGGATGTCATGATGCAGAGCTGTTTTTATGTCACAATGTATGCGAAAACATTCATTTGATGTATTTTGTTTTGTGTGGAGTTCAGCCAGCAGCCACATGAAGAATCAATTAATCATAAAATTACATTTAACACTTTTTGAGGAATAAAAATACATCAATTCAAACTCCTCTCCTCTTGGCTAATTCTTTCCCTTTCTCCCTGTCCCTCTCCATGTCCTGTCTCTCAGCAATCACAGGCATGCAGCAGCTTCCCTTTGTTTCTTAACACTCACATACGCTTTTTGATTATCTGGTACGAATTGCAGTTTTGGAAAATGAGTTCAAGAGTAATAGTTTCCCTAGCATAGACTACCTATGTTAAGCCTGTAAAGACTCTACCCCCGGGGTAGAACTAACAGCTGTTTCCCTATACAGTCAATGGTGTGTCTAAAATCACTTCCAAGTTCATTTAGCGATTCACTTTATAGTGAACAGAATTTTTTTTAGGTAATTCGAACAAATTAATGAATGCAGGTTTAACAAGTAAAGCCAGATTTAAACAGATGTTATATAGCTTATTTTTAATAAGCTGAATTAATTGTATAAATGTCAATTTGGGATTTTATTTATCTGTACTGTAACTGCCAAAGATGATGGCTTTGCATCCAGAACACTACTTATTTGACACTTCTGTAGTTCTTTTCACAAAGTGGGAGATAGCTTTTAGAATTTCTCAATATCGCTGAGTGAACCAGATGCTTTTAGATATGACATCAAGGTTTTATTAAGGTTGAATACAGTGAGACATTGATGAGGTAAAGACCCATGATATTGACGTCACATCAATAACAAATTACCTCCATTTTAGGGAGGCTACAGTGTAAAACATTATGAAAAATAAATAATTAACTGTTAAACTATTCATATTTGTTACTGTAGAGCTTCATTTGTTTCTCCCGACTTTTCACAGAGCCGTCACGGCATAGGAAAAACAGCTGCAGCCAATAAACTTAATTATTTAATTACTTAATTACTTAAATACTTTGATTCAGGACAAAAATGTACAGCATTAAGTATGATTCTCAGAGCCCGCTAACTTGCACACCCCAGTCAATCTTACCCATTATTCATTTTATCAGCTGCAGCTGTGTTCACCCTGCTCTGAGACTGACACTAAGGGTCTGTGAGTGTGGAGCAGCAGAAGTGTACTGACAAGTCATGTCAGTGTTATTTATAAAGCCCAAAATCACAAGTTTGTCTCAGAGGGCTTTTACTGACGTCACTTCCAGTCAGTGAGAAAAGATTTCACTGCTTTCTACAGTCTGTTTTGGGAATTTTCTAGGGAGCTGATGCTACAGTCGCATTATGAGAGATGGACGATAGTGATGAGACACATCGGAGCAGTTATGGCTCAAGCATTCTGACAACTCCAGACTGTGACTAAACATTTAAAGGGATAGTTCTGATTTTTTGAAGTAAGGGTTGTAAGAGGTACTTATCCATAATCAGAGTATTACCCACATTATGGTGGTCCGCACGGCCTCTTTTTTGAGAAGCAGCCAGGAGTACCGGCATGGAAGCTAAGCAATGTACTGCTGTGGACTGGGGGCAGCACCAAAAATGCATTTTAGTCCTCTAAAAAAGGCCCACCTAAAAATATCAGTAGCCCAGTTTAAGTGTACGCTATATTTAGAATATTTTCACCTCTTTACCTTGCTGATAGACAGCCCTTTCAGCTTGGAGAACTGAAGCTGTTGTCTATCCTCTCTTCAAAACCAGCAGACTCCTTTGATTAAAAACAGCAGTTTTACCTGTGTTATTGTGTGACTTTGGTGTTTTAAAGGGTTGGTTCGGATTCACCAAAGTCACACAATAACTGAGATAAACTGAGATTTGGGGTTACTGCAAGTTTAATCTACAAAAACATGCATGTACTTACTAAAAAACAACATTAAAGTGTGTGCTGTTGTATTGTCTGCAATGAAATACAAGTCAAAGTACATTTAGAAATCACTACTTTCTTTTTTATTTGTTTTCCATACTGTCCCAACGTTTTCTGATTTGGGGTTGTATTTATAAATGACAATTTCAATATTTCACATCCATGACACCAAAGGTTTTACTGTAAAGATACCAACAACAAGGCTTTAATACTATTAATATGAGTGTAACACTATTTATATAAATGTAGCATTAGTATTTATGAAATATATACTGTGATATGTCATGCGTGAGGAAACTGCAGTGGTGTACAGTAAACCCACCAGTAGCAGTGAAAGGTATTTATCAGGTAGATTATATGGCGGACACACTCTTTAGAGTGAGTTTTGCTGCTCAGAGAGGTTATTTAATCATAGTTTGAATAGAAGCAGATATTGTCTGGTTGACATGCAGCCCAGAATGTCCATTATCAGCTTAATGAAGCTTGCACGTAGTAAAAAGACCGCCGTGATTGATGACACCATGAACGAACAGCAGGAATTTGAACATGTTATTAGTTATTTATGATTTGCAGCTTAATCGTGGAGTCATTTTAAATCTTCTGTCTCCTTTTTCTCTCTTGCTCTCTTCTCTGTGTATGTGTACGTATGTATGCTGTATGTGTGCTTATTACAAACCACAGGCTCAACTCAATATTCTGCTGACAAAGACAGAGAGAGGGAGCGATTAGGGACGAACGTGAATGGAAATGATAACTCATGAGCTGAATTTATACATTAAAAAGCCTCACTTGCATGTGCTGTTATGATTGGAGGTTATAGAGTGCAGATATATGGAAGGATGGGTGTAAAGTGAAAGAAGAACAAAAATAGAAAGTTAAAGAAGATGGGAAGAAAAAGAAAATGGAAATGGAATAGAAAATTGTGACAGGATAGAAAATGACTGAAATGTATAATGTATTAACCCTGATTTAGCTATATCTAGGCATAGCCTTAATGTAAAACACATCAATTCATTCCTGACAAGAGGGAATTAATGTGCCACACAAAACACTGCATTGCATCTAATATACACTTTATAATGCTTTAATTAGCTTAGTTAAGTGAAATGACTCATAAAAACAAACCACAACCTGCACAACAGAAGTATCATTGTTGTAAATGCAAAAGTCACACAGATGGCAAGTCAAGCAGACGTTTTGAGGTTAGCATCAGTTTACAACCTACAGTACAGCTGATGTATCATAGCTCACATAGCTGCCGTGCAGAAAAAAACCTTTTATTTCCTTTGCATTATTCATCTGCTGCTATGTAGCTGACACTTTGAAAACTCCCTTCAAGCTAATGGGAATACTCATACTGTGTGTACAGTCGCTGTATTGGAGAAAGAGACAAGACATGGAAAGATTTGAAGAGGTTTTTTTTTACATAATAACTATAGTGTAAGGGATTTATATATAGCTATCAATTCATATTAATACAATCATATTTATTTCTGGTGTGAAGTCCAGGAGGAAAATCCAACCCTGACCTCACTTTGCTTTTTTGATAGTCCACATTCACACTGGAGCTGCTCAGTCAGGGACATACTTGGAGTATTGATCGCCAAACAGCAGTATTTAAAGGTGTTTCCATCTAGGTCTGCATGTGTATGAGCCAGATTTTATGTCTGTAGAGTACTGTATGTGTGACGCTATGTGAAGATCTGTGATTTTGGGTGTATCAGAATTGTCCTCGCTACAGTTTCTATCCTATGACATGCTACGCCAGCTAATGCTATTTTTGGCTGACGTGCTATTTTAAGTGACATCTACTTGCAAGATAATGGTGCTGTATAATACACGCCGTGTTTGACGATGGGTTTGGTCAACATGCTGTTCGTCACCGTGGTAATTAATTATGTCAATAGAAATTAGTAAAGATGTGTGGAAAGGAGAGATAACAAGATGATGATGATTATGTGTTATTGTGCAGGCACACACATACACACACACACACGAACACACACACACACACACACAGACACACACACACACACACACACACACACACACACACACACACACACACACACACACACACACACACACACACACACACACAAATGGTATACTAAGGTGTCTGAATAATTAGCGAGGAAAAGATGAGAGGACACATATCACATTGTGTGTGTGTGTGTGCGTGTTTGTGTGTGATTGTGTGTGCGTGTGTGCCCATGTGCATGTGTGCCTGTGTGTGTGTGTGTGTGTGTGTGTGTGTGTGTTTGTTTGTGTGTGTGTGTGTGTGTGTGTGTGTGTGTGTGTTTGTTTGTGTGTGTGTGTGTGTGTGTGTGTAAGCCAATTAGGCATTATTGTCAGTAACTTAAGCTTCAGCTAAGGATCAGTTGATCAATGACAACTCCGTACCTATTACAGTAATCCTATTAAATTATATATATTTGATATCTCATTTTCAATTTAATTACTTTTTAAGCAACAACACCTACCAATGTACTATATCTGAATTTCAAGAATTAATTCAGTAATTTGTTGGTTTACTTGTTACGAACTTTATGCCCTCCAGTTGCCCTCCCAGTTACTGTTCCTCAATGTGAGCATTAAGCAACTGGCCCAGTACGACCGTCCACTAATGGCTTCGGTGCCAAGACTGTAGAGATTTATAGACTCCACTGGGCTCATGGTAGCTGGTTAAAACAAAACAACCCTGACAGCCACTATAGCAGTCTCGAGAATGCTGCAGAGTTTGTGCATGTGTGTATGTGAATGTGCCGTGCGTGTGTTTGTCTTTACCACATCTCTGCAAAAGAAAGGGGAAAAGGTGGGGGCAGAGAGAAGGAATGGCAGAGACAACCAGTGGCTAATGGCTTTCCCACAGGGCCATCACTTACCGCAACTCACAGTAAAATGTGGGGACCCACAGGAACCAGCTATTCTAAATCTGTTAACAAGACTGTGTAAGCAGTGTTGCCTCTTGCCGCTTACAAGAAATACAATAGTTTTAGTGATGAACATCTGTCACGTGCTGACTAAAATGATCTGCTTATGATTGTTGAAGCCTTCTACTCAGTGTGGTCTAATGCTGCCAGTGTTTCTCTGCAGTGAGCTCACTGACATTCTAGTAAGCAAGTGGAGGGAATAATGGATTAATATCAATGTATAGGACTTTTAGCATTTAAGGTGGATTTAAGAGGACATAGTAGCATAATGACAAGACATGCTATCACCTCAGGCTTTAAAAGACTATTATTTTCGTCAATCAATTAATCTGCTGATTAGCTCTGGAGTAATCATTTGGTTTTATGCTGTTTTGGTTTGAATGATCATGTTCAAAACTGATTTTCTGCTACTTTGCCTGAGAGAACACAGGCAATCTGTGATAACCAAGGGGATACCACAGTCTACCTAAACAATATTATCACTCCAACACTTATAATATCCATTTTATGCAGTTGATACAATGCTTGATGCGCTTGGCTTTTCTCCAACTCATGTCACATCTAGATTACAATCTGCCCATTATAACACCCATATAACATTCTTATAACCGACGTCCTGACCGACGTCCATGCTGATAAGAATGAAAAAAAAAGGGTTTTATTCTCAAGAACCCATAATTATTTTTATCTATCCATACACATAATGGTACTGAAATTGACATTGTTCAATCTTATAAATATCTGAGAATTTGGTGAGATTGCAGTTGGCGAGTAATCTAATGAAAAATAGTTTCTTATATCACAATCAGGCATTTTCTTCTCTTGCGGACAGAAAAACCATTGTGCAATTGTGAGAAAAATAGTAAAACTAATATATTTTTGCAGTTGCTTTAGCATGCCTTTTGAATGTGGATGTAACCCTTATCCCCCAATAACATTTCACAAAAAAGTATTTAACCCTTCCAAAGCTTTGGGCAGGGTTTGCACACACAATGTATATTTTTAATGTTCACTAAGAAAGGATGGGAAAGCCATGTTTGATTCTTGACTTTTGAACAATACTATTGGTGATCTTTAAGGTGGTCAACATTTAAGAGACTATATTTTCTGTTTATGGCATAAAATAGCCATTTGTTAAACTCATACATCAAGCTGCTTCCATTAAGTAAAAATTAACAATTAACAATTCATGAACATAAACAAACATTTGAATACAGTGTATCAACCCACATCTGAACCATATGAGCAAAATCCCAATCACAGTACGGTGAATTTCAAAGTGAAATTCTTTTGATCGGAACACATGAATATTCTTAGGGGTTGATATAAAAAACAACCTGACCTAACTTTTTGTAGGTGTTTCCAAACAGAGTTCAAATCAGAATCAATGATCATCAATCTCAATGTAGGTAGGTGTTGAGACACATAAACACCCACAAACATACTTTAACAGAAATACACAGTACCATCAGGACAATACAAACGTCACATTTTTGTTTTTTTTATTTGGAGGCCAATGTTCTGAGACAAAAGAGTTTTAAAGGGGATAACACTTATTCTATTTTTGTACAATTTGTTTTTGTTCTATTTTATGTGTGTTTTTTTACTTCATTGATTTATACGTATTGCCATTGCATGTCAAACACAACTAAATTTGGTTTGGCAGCAATACAAACATTGCATATCTGTCAGTGCTTTTAAAGCATTAAAATTCTGTTCCAGTAAGCAATCCATCTATTCCACCATCCATTCTCCAATCGATGCATTCATTCACTCTGCCAATCACTCTTTACTTCATTGGTCCATGTGTTCATTCAACCAACCCTTCAGTAATGTGATTTGCTAAGGCTTCACACAGACCACACTTTGACTCTCACTGTCTTTTCTCCCATCTTTTCATCCCTTAGTCAATCCCTCCAACTAATACCATGTATTTACCATACGCAGCTTTTAAATTTAATACATTCTTCAAATAGTATAGTAAATAATTATCCTTAAGTAATACAAATCTTGATTGTACAATAACTGGACACAGTGGACTGGACACAGTATGTTGTGTATGTTGGACTACACACTGGAAACAGATTCAGAGTTTGAACCACTGAACATACCTGATCACTGCTATTATACTGAACACCTCTGTTTGCCTAATCTGCTGTGGCTTCTTTTCTTCACCAATCCGCTGCAAACACACAGAAGAAGCACGAGCCGTGATCTCATTTGTTAATTGTTTACGCCAGCAGGTGCGAACCGTCTGTCATATATCACACTCATTGTGAGTGTGGGAGCTTGGGGAGGTGTGTGTATGTGTGTGTGTGTGTGTGTGTGTGTGTGTGTGTGTGTGTGTGTGTGTGTGTGTGTGTGTGTGTGTGTGTGTGTGTGTGTGCGTGTGTGTGTCTGTGTCTTTGTGTCTGTGTCGCTGTGTAATAGTGACAGAAGCAGAGTGGGTGTGGTGTTTTAATACTTGTTTTTCAGTGACACATCTGTCATAGGAGCGGCGTTCCAAGCCATCTTCTCTCCCTGTGGTATTAAAAAGGAAAACCAGACAATGATTGGAGGAAAATTGAATCAACATCGGCCTGGCGATGTAATACAACATGCTGCAGACTGAAGCTGTGGGCTGCCACCTTGAGGTAATTGATTTAGTTTGTGCATTATATATTTTTCTCACCAATCAACAGTAAGCGTTATATCAGTAGTGATGTGTCACATGTTTTTCTTCTGGCAATCTACAGCAGATTCAGATTTTTTTAAAGCAATGCTTTATTGTCATGTATGCAAAGGAAACTTCAACATCATTGCACAATACAGTACAATCCTGCTGTCCTCCCTGATTGCTATCCATAGACAATAAATAGTTCAAAGTATAAAAAAGACAGGAAAAAAAAACAGGAAAATATGATGGTTGTTTACCTAACAACTGCTGAGCTGTTGTGAAAACAATTCTATTTGTGTACAATTTCTTTTTGCTGTATTTTATGTGTGTTTTTTTACTTCATTGATTGGTATGTATTGCCATTGCATGTCAAACACAACACAATTTGGTTTGGCAGCAATCCACTCCACTTAGCTGTATGTAAACATTTTAAGATATAAATAGTCATAATCACATACATACATGGTGCACACAATTATGAACAATAAAATACTTAAGTTTCCCTTTTCCCTTTCACCAGAAGTAAGTCATAATTATTTCTAGATAAAAACATGGAAAAGGTGTAGGTCTGTTATGCTAATTGTTAAAGTGGATATTACATATGTTTTGCAGATTATGTTCACTATAATCACCTTGTGGCTTTGAAAATACTTTTAATAAACACATTTTCTCATCATGTTGATGCTGCTGGCTAATTTCTGATTTAAGCTGTGTAACAGAACCTCTGCAGAACTCTACCAGCATCAAACATTATTCTGATCTGTATTTTCCACTCTGTGATGGACATGACTTAACCCAGTGAATAAACTGGTTATTTCAACCAAAAATATTCAAAATAAGGCTGAAATAAATGAAAAAATCCGGACAAATTAAGCTTTGATTAAAAAAATGTTTTTATTTACTATTTGTTATTTACAATGCAGTCTTTTCACAGAGAGCAAGCAAGGCTGACCAACTCATCTCCATGTCATAATGGTACATAGCACATGAAGTTTGACAATGATGTATGTGGGAGATGAGTTCTGATTTGGCCAAAGACAGAGGCGACGGTGGCGAGGAAAAACTCCCTTTAAAGGCAGAAACCTCGGGTTAAATATTTTTTTTTATTTGTTATTTACAATGCAATCTTTTCCCAGAGAGCAAGCCAGGCTGACCAACTCATCTCCATTTCATAATGGTACATATCACATGCAGTTTGACATTGATGTATGTGGGAGATGAGTTCTGATTTGGCCAAAGACAGAGGCGACGGTGGTGAGGAAAAACTCCCTTTAAAGGAGACAGTGTGGGCTGGTTGTTTATCCCAAACCTCTTGCATTACCTGCTGCAACACAACAACAGGGAGGGAATTAATAGGCATGTCTGTGAAGTCTCCATGGCTACTCACCTGTACAGGATCCTGACAGTTCAAGTGTTTGTTTAAGTGCTGTCTTTGTTGCTTTGGTCCAGGGAGTACGTCATTAGTAGGTCCCACCATTGCCAGACCGGCCTACATCTAAGAACAGACACACATATGTTAGTGGTGCTTTGTGTGTATGGAAACAATAACATTTTCTGATGTGTGTTTGACTTCAGTGCAGGGTGTCACAGTGTTGTCCTTTTACCGATCTTTGTTAGAAAACGATGTAGGCTGTTTGCTGATCCCGCTTACAAACGGCAGCACCAGTTGTCTTGGCAACCACAATCATTATAGTGCAGCCATTGGTCATCTGCGAGATACAGCTCCTGCCCTGGGTGCACGCCCTCGCTAATGTAGTGTCCTAACAGGAGAGGAATCACTGTTACATCAAGTGTCAATGCATGAAGTGCAACTTATGAAATAACCTTTCACTTAGAAGAAAAAGAACGTAGTGCAAATTGTAAATGATTTTGCAGAAAATCGGCGGAAGAAAATTAGGTAATTAATAGATCGCCAGTCAATATTAAGTATTTCAATATGTCTGCCTCTGACTGACACTTATCTATCTGTTACATGTCTGTACATCTGTTACAACCTAATAGAGGACTACAGAAGGTGACGGTCAAACCTTCAATGTGTAAATATCTCACCATTGTTCCCGTTATAGCCTAAATGGCTGATGACACTAACCAGATTGTACCGGCCATCAGCCTGATAACACACACAGATAACAATAGTTAGCTTCACACAAACACAGTCCACATATTTAATCTCTGTGTGTCCCAGGTGTATGGTTGTTTTAACTGGCTGGTAGTCACCAGCAGCACGTTGAAAAGGACTATGGGTCATGCAGCTTCATGACAGTCCTAGTGAATCTTTACATTTTTTGTTGACACTGTAACAGAGGAGCTGATTGACCTCTGTGGATTATATTATGTTGTAAGATGTTTCTTATATTTCTGCTCCTCCGTATATGTAAAATATCAAGAAAACACCTTACAGTACTGTGCAACACAGCACCTCAATAAATTGCATCACATCGTACAGGTGTTTTTTATTTTCCCAGTCACTAACTATACTGTATTCAAAAGCAGCTTTCTTACCTCCCATTGGAACGCTGTCTGCTTTTATCTCCTCCAACTTTTTCAGGAGCGATTAGATTTTTCTGTCAAGGAAAAAAGGGAAGAAAAATAATTAAAAAAAAAAATATATATATATATATATATATATATATATTATAAATTAACACGGAAAAATAATGTGTCTTCTTTGCTGACATGAACAAGCATCACAGACAACTACAATAGTCTTGTCAGCAAAGCCAGAGAGATGCCAAAGATTTAAATGAACAAGGTCTAAAACACTACACAAACATTGTACATCTGTGAAACAAACCTTTGGTTGACGGTTGAACATTGTTGCAAATCTTTCAGTAGATAAAATGTGAGTGAACTGTTGGTCAACTTAAGTTCTACGTGAGTGTAAGTTTCTTACTCCAACTTGATCCAACTTCATCTGTTTCTGGAGCAGAACCTGACTTGATGATATGATGTTCTAGAATAAGATGCTTTATGACACACAGACACTGAGTTCCATCAAATGTGTCTAATAGAACACAGACAATTACACATTAGAAAAATATAATAGAATGACAGCTACCAAAACAGTTTTATTTGCCTCAAACTACTGTAATAAAGGTCTTGAACAGTAAACCAAGCTTTATCTGAAAAAAAGAAATCAGCCTAGTGCAGACAATTTTAAACCTATGCTAATTTGGGTATATTTGTCTTTGTTAGCTTCTCTGAAAATGTCCCTACCCCACATGTACCCTGTGGTATAACATTTATTATATTCTTTAGCATAAACTCAGTCTAACTTTTTTGCTTTTTTGTCAATTTCACACAGTGTAAAGCTTACAGGAAGCCAAAACACAATAAAAATGACACACAGCTTTAAAAATATACAAATAATGGAATAATATGTATTACTCAAAACATTACTATAAAACATTTCAAAATTGAAAAGAAAGGCTTGAAAGGTACAGCAGCTGTCAAAGAAACACAATAGGTGAGCAGGGATGGGAAATACAAGTGCAAGAAGTAAGGGAAATAGCTGGAGATAGACAGAGAATAGCAGACGTTTGACATACCTTTGTAGACTCTGAGCTCAACTTCTTTTTTAGGGATCTTTTCTGCTCAGGTTTTAGATCAGGTCTGTCTGACTTTTCATACCAGGGAGTAAAAATCATTGGACATTATCATTTATTGTAAGTGCAGTCAGTCTGCTTGCAGTGTATGCTCAAATCCTTATATTTCCTATATATTCCATACCTTTTACCATGTTGCAACAGACAAGGCCTTGAACTTGTTGGACATTTATTTTAACTGTGTAGTCATACAGACTTTCTAAACTGCGTTATAAACACTTTATGACACAAACCTCTACAGATGCACGTGTTTACTTGTTGATTCAGTTATTTGTACAGGTGTGACAATAAGGCTGCTTTTGTACAGGACCAAGACACACACAGATAATTTGTGTATTTTCGTTCTCTTTATACAGCCATGGTTGAACCAGTAGGCTAATGTTTGAAACACATGCCCATGCAGCCATCCTGTCTTCTTATTCGTGACTCATTGGTGTGCATCTTAGGCAGAGGCATAGACTGTAAATATCAACAGTTTATGGGCAGAGGTCAAGTCAGGTTAATCTGGCCAGAATCAGAGACGTGCATAGAGTGACACTTAGCGGTTGATATGATGAACAACAGACCGCCTGCAAATGCGGAGGTGCAACGTTTGTCCCTTACGACTTTCCGTTGAACGCTGCCACCATGTCGGCTCACTTCATGGTAAGTTGCCCTTTACATTTTGAATTCAAACAGTTACCAGTTACCATTTTACTTGCACGTTTTAAATGTATATAGCCGTGTTTACACTCAGTTTATATAACGTTAGGCTGAATGCGTGTGCTATTGTCTGTTGCTAGAGGGTCGTAACTTACCGATACAATGCTGCATGTAGCTGTTAGCTAAAGTTAAACTGTATATCCCTGTGTAAGTCATCATTTTAAAGCTTCTTTTAAGATTTTAATTTAATGTTTGTGTGTGACATCAGGGCATGAATCATTTTATAGACTCATCATGTCTTTTTTTTAATGCTTTTATTACAGTTTTATACAGTACAAGTTATACATTAATTACAGTAGGCTATGCTATATTTTTTAAACACAACCATTTGCAAGCCAGTACATAATGTGACGAATATAATAAAGTGCACCGAGTGCGTAAAGTCATGTCCTTCCTCTCAATCTCTCTGTATCTCTGTACAGTCTCTACAAAGATGTTGCCAGCGGTCGGCTCTCCTCATCGTTGCCCGACGACAGTGGAGCTCCAGCTCAGTGTCTCCTCCTCCCCTGCACACCAGGCTCCTCCTCTTCTTCACCCAGCGTTTCTATGATGTAGAGATGCTCCTGAGCTGGGGGTCTCAGCTGAGAAGGAGGGGGATTCAGAAGAAGAATGCGTAAGAAGCCTTTTGGTTTGCTTGAACCGCAGTTCTCAGGTTTAAACCTGTCGAGAACCTGATGACTGCACACATTTCTCTGCATTATAGCTCAGTTAAAAACCAATGCACTAAAACAAAAAAGGCACCACAATTGAAGTTGAGCACACCACACAACTGTATAGAAATTTTTAATTTCAAGAACTCAATGTACCTTAAATTAGTAAATAATAACAATGTTAGGAATTAGTATTGGTGTCATAATCATACACTTGAAATAATGGCCTATGATTAACCCATTACTAACTTTTTCCTACTGTCTTTCACAGTTACTATGGCTACACTCAGAAGTTGTATGGGTCAGACATAGCAGCAGCATATTATATCTTGAGTCTGAAGGGAGGATTTAGGTAAGTGCCTTCTCTCTGCATTATTTGTCAAATAGATACACAGTTGATTTTAAAATCTTGTTTTTAAGTTGATGTCAGGCTTCAGGCAGTACTTGTAAATATGGGGTTAGCTGATCACACAATTTATTTAAGATTACAACTCTTAACATTGTCATGAAAGCCACTGTTTTCTGAACCTTTTGTTTTGGGGTTTGGCATTGTGATATCTGTTTTTCTAATAATACAGAAAAATGATTAGTTAATTACTAAAACAGCTGCAGCAAAGATGTCTCACGTGTGCTACTATGATCCAGGTTTCATGTGATCATCTGTGTTGTGACCTCAGGTATGTTGGCCAGCCAGAGTGGTTCCGTGCAAACCAGAGGGGCAAATTCAATTGGGATTTCTTGAAACACAAAGACACACCTCTAGAGGAAGTAAACATGAACTACACAGTCATCAACTACACAGGGCTGGGCAACCTGGGTAATGAGCTCCAACTCAACCTTGTTTTTTAATTTCTTTCTTTCGTCATTTCAAAATCACTTTTCTTCTATTGTAACCTACTTTTTATCTCTGTCTTACTCCGTCAGGCACATACACTGTTCATTAATTTCAATTATATTTAGCATGTTAGTTCAGTGTTTTTGATCTGCTTTGTCCTCCCTCAGAGGGACAGAAATATTTGCGAACTTTGTCATTACGAGGATGTCCTGAGGTGGACGACTGGTTCCTGGCCAGGCTCCATATATTCCAGGACTCTCTGGAGGAACTGGACATCTCTCACTGTGCACGCATCACTACAGCCGGCCTGGCTGCACTCAGGAATCTCAAGTAAGTATCCAAACACTTACAACATAGCCTTAGGAGGCTTTTACACCTACCTTGTTTGGTCCGGACTTTTCAGTTTGATCCGAACCAAAATTACAGGTGTGAAACTTCCGCCGGACCACGGTCCGAACCAAACAGCCGACATTTGGTCCGACCGAAAGAGGTAGTCTCAGTCTGAATCAAGCTGAACCATGGTCCAGTTCGTTACTAGTGTTATAAGACCGGGAAAGCTCCTTTGTGGAATAGTTCAGTGCTTACTGTGTACGTTAGAGTGTGACGGTGAATTCGCACAGAGCAGACAGCTGTCGGCTATTAGAGCAGAGAATAAATCAGCAGTTGACTTGGTAAGTGGTAGTAAATGTACCGTGTAGGTTTCAGGTTGTCTCTGAATAAATGCTGTAGCTTCTCAAAAAGTAAAGTTCACGTGTCTTGCTTCTCAACAACGCAACAAAACAAAAAGAGCTGCGGCAGCACGGGGAGAGCAGTAGTCAGTTGGAAAAACTTAGCTAGACACAGAGAGAGGATACGAGAGGACGGGGGAGCCCATCCACAAACCAATCATCAATTACAACAGCAGCTCACGTATGTGATGACAACAGGACGTAGTTTTGTCATGTATAGTTCTTAAGTGCGCTTGCATAACTGCAGTGTGAAACAAAAAATTACCGGATCAAATGCAAAAACATAAACCTTGTTCTGGACCTTGGTTCGGACTTTCAGGTGTGAAAGCCCCCTTCGTTAGTATTACCAAGAGGCTACTGTTGTATTAAATGTCTTCCTTTTTGTGTTGCCCTGTGTGTCGTGTGTGTTGCAGGGGACTGCGGCGTCTGGACGTGTCGTTCCTCCCTGGGATTTCGAGTCCTGGGTTGGTCGTTATCCTGCTGGAGGAGATGTTACCGCAGTGCCAGATCACCGCTACTGGCTATGACCATAGCATGAGGCAGGAGAGAGGAGAGAGAACGGAGGAGCACATGGAAGGGCAGAGGTAGGGGCTCAGATGAATCAAGGGACTCAGTTGAAAATGAGAAAGTCCTCTGAGATGGCTCTGCTGTCAGTTCACTGTAGACTGACGGAAAGGGCCGCTGACGGAGCAAACAGACCAGTATGAACCACTGGTCGCATCCAATGAGATGTGAAAAAGAAAAGAAACACAGCAAGTGTGGAACAAACATGTACTAACTCAAGTTTGTTTGATACCTATCTGCACATTAAGGATGTAAATCTAAATGTGTGCAAAATCATGTCTTTCTCAAGCTAATTGCACTGTCTGCATATGTGATAATGGTTTTATTTGCTGAAATGTAAATATGATTGTAAATGTACTGAATAAAGACTGTATTGTTCAATATCATGATTAGACTCTCCACTTCACATACCTTTACCTTGGAATTCATGAGTCATGTTTGATAATGCAAATCACATGGCCACACATCTTAGTGTGTCTGTATATAGTTCTAATGTTCACTGTGGAAGCTTATGTGAGGAAACTAAAGCCCATAATCCAGTATGTGCCTTGTACCTCAGCAGTGTCAGACCGTGCAGTAAGAATGGGAGACGAGTGAACAGGGATGAAAAATTCACTGCTACTTCCATGTAACATTAGAGATACTATCTGCAATGTTTTGGTTGCCTGTTTAGATGTGAACAGAACTTATTGCATGCACTAGTTCTAGTTTACACTGCATGTTACTACTAACTACTTTAAAGTTATAATTTCTCACGTTACCCATGTTTATTCACAGTGAGTTTATTGAATATAGAGATTTAGGGAACGTTAAGTAGTTAGCAGTAGTAGTAGGAACCAATTATGTCATGAGAACTGGGTCTCAACAATCACGGACAGTCTTTCTGACGGACAACAACAAAACGGTCCAGCTGAGTGCCAGTTGTGTAGTGAATATTGGTCTTAATAACTTAACTTAATAACTTAATAAAGTTGGAGATTTAAATACATTTTCTTTCGGACCCTTGTGGTTGAAGGGTCTCAGTAGACGGTTAAATGTCTGATGCATCAGGTAGGAAGTAATTGAGTTACAACGTTGACAGTCAGACGGTGCTACACCCCACTAGCTAGCTAGTTTAGCTAACTAACGTTATATAGCTAGCTAGCTAACAGCTCATTTACTCGAAGAAACGTGTTGAGGCAGAGTTTGACGTGTTATTTAATTTTGCATTTATAGAACTTCCTAAAAAAGAAGAAAAGGAGGAGGAGGTTACACCTGAACCAGAGGTAAGAAAAATAGTTTAACATAATCTGCAGTTGCGAGACTGTAGTTAGCGTTAGTGAGTGTTAGATGGGGTTATTGTTAACGTTACTACGATTTTCAACTTTGTTATAGCCTATTCAAACAATGCAGTGGTCTGTCATGGCCTGACTTGCGCAGATCTCGAGGGAAGACAGCAGCCATTCACTATGTTTAGGCTACTGCTCGTAAAATCACTGGTTTTAATGTCATTATAATGTCTTGTAGGAGCAATCGGACGACAGCAGTGGGGAAGAGGCTGCAGGAGACACAGAGAGTATGTGGCATATCTAAAACATGACAGTGGTGCAAAAAAATTCTACTCTTTAACAACTGTTGTCCAGTTGATGAATTTTGGTGGTACATCATTAAACTGTTATTGTATGTAGCTAATGTGTCTGATATACCTACCATACCGCATAATGCACCGCGCATGCGCTCAGTTATTTAATATGTCAATTTTTTTTTATTTAATTATCAAATAATGATTTTATCTACAATTCGTAGTGTTGTGTTAATTCTTAAACGCATCGTCATCGTCTGGTTCTCCTCTGTGTTCCTGCCAGTGGACTTCCTGCGGAACCTCTTCTCCAGCACCCTTGGTCTCGGCTCAGCAGACAAAGTTCTGGATGAGCTGACTCTGGACGCAGTGGCACGATACATAAAGAGCGGAAAATGTGAGTCTTTGTTTGCAGTCAGCTCGTCATCATCGCTGATAGTGGATTGATTTACTGCTTACAAGCCTGTTATCATAAAGCTAGGGGTGGGAAAAAAAAATTGATTCTTATCGCGATTCTCTCTAGAACGATTCGATGCTTGATTCTGATAAGTTAATAATCGAAAAATTTTAAACGTGTTGATTTTTATTTAAAAGTTACTGTCTCCAGACAAGTACAAATCAGAAAACAGAGTGACTGAAAGAGGATGGGATAATGGACAACAACTTAGAGTTTAGGCAAGAGTGCAGAAAAAAACACAAAAATGGCCAAAAGGAATTTTTTTTTTTGTATATATACTTATGATCTAATAAGACATACATAAAATAATTAGGCAAAACACATATAGGCTGTTCACTTTATCACCTTACATCTGACCACCTCATGTTTCATGTTCTAAGAAGCCAATTATCCACCTTTAAACATGACTAAGCCTCTGACATGGAAGATTACTGTGAGAGAAGGTGACTTTCCCAGGCATGGGGGGGGATGCGCCTAGAGGCCGAGGGAGATGAAGTCGCGGCGGGGGCGCAAGAGCCAGCAGCCGATAGTTTTGAAAAATCCCACATGGAAATGCACATAAAAAAATTGTTGCATCGATAATCGGTTTAGAATCGAACCGTTGGCCTCTGAATCGGAATCGAATCGTGAGGTGCCAAGACATTCCCATCCCTACATAAAGCACTTATTATTTATTTAAGTTGGACATTTCTTCAACCACACAGGTAAAAACGTCATCTGCATGGTTGGAGCAGGAATATCCACATGTGAGTGTCTCAGTTTTAATATCACTGAACAAATATTTAAAGTATCAAACGACTTTCAATAATTGTTGTTTTATATTTTTGTTTGTTTGATTTTTAATCTAACCTCAACACCATCTCCACCCACAGCTGCTGGGATCCCTGATTTCCGTTCACCAGGAACTGGCCTGTATGCAAACCTGCAAAAATATGACCTGCCTTACCCAGAGGCCATCTTCCAGATAGATTACTTTAAGGTCTGTGAAAGATTGCTTTGTTTGAAAGTTTGAAGAATAACGTACTAGAGTATATAACAGCTTTCTCAGGATCAACAGTTCCTGACTAATAAAAGATTGAGCTAATTCAGTTCAATTTCAATTCAATTAAGAAGCTAAAGCCTAATTTATACTAATCTATACTTGCGTAGAATCGACGGCGTAGGGTCCCTATGGCGTAGCCTGACGCGCACCTCTCGAAAAATGTAACTATGCGTCGCAGCGACGCACGTCTCTTGGCCGTGGCTTGGTAGCGTTGCATTACCCCTGACTCATTTCCTGGTTCTCCTTCACCATAAACAACGTAAAATCAAGGAGAGGGGTAACTTTTCCTGCTCCAGGTTTCCCACCGTGGTCAGAAAGAACAGGGGAGACAATTTGTTTCTCTCGCTATGACTCCAGAGTCGCTACTCGCTCCGGAGCTAATCGCCGTCACTCTCTCACTTCCTCCTCGCTCTAAAACACACTCCCCACACACACGCAGACACACACATGCCGGCTCCACGCACACACCAGTGCACAAGTATAAAACATCAGGCCACGGCGTAGGTTACGGGGAAAGCTCTGCGTGGAGCCTCCGCACAACCATAAAAACCCCTTAAGAAGCCAAGTTTCTTGGATTTCTGTTTTGCTGTAGTATAATGGCCAGACTATGCTAATTTTAGGTTGTCACTATTAAGGAAAGGCTCTTAAAGTCATTGACACGGTCACGTTAGAGTGTTGGGACCTTTACCTAAACTCAAAAACAAAGCACACTAAAGCTCATGCCATTTTCAATCAACCGGATCACTATACTATGACTCCTGTTTTATGATTTTAGGGAGTGCTTACTCCACTTTCTACTGTTGCTTTAATAAAATGCAACATTTCTCTCCTTCTATCTCAGAAACATCCAGAACCTTTCTTTGCCTTGGCCAAGGAGCTTTACCCAGGACAGTTTAAGGTACATAACACTTGTTGCTGCCTCATATTAATCGTTGGAAACGGTATGAAATGAAAAATAAATCCTAAAATGTAACTTCAGAAAACAATCAACTGCCTTACAGGTGTTTGTTCTCTTGTGGTTTATTTTTATTGGTGTTTAGCCGACAATCTGTCACTACTTCATGAAGCTGCTGAAGGACAAGGGGCACCTGAGACGCTGCTACACACAGGTAGGAAAACACCAGCTAGACTCTCCACTTCACATACTGTACACTGAACCCTTTCTATTTTTGTATTAACATTGACATGTGTGTGTTCTTTTAGAACATTGACACCCTGGAGCGTGTGGCCGGGCTCGAGGGAGAGGATTTAATTGAAGCTCATGGAACGTTCTACACGTCCCACTGTGTCAGCTTCTGTTGCCGCCAGGAGTATAACCTGGACTGGATGAAAGGTGCCTTTTGAGAGCCTTGGATTGTTGAGTTGTTGCAATTTCAGCCATTTGGGACCTAAAACTCCTCTCTTTGCTTTGTAGATAAAATATTTTCTGATGACATTCCCCGATGTGACAAGTGCAACAGTTTGGTTAAGCCAGGTCAGTGGATCTTTGTCTCTCATTGTTTATTTTAGTTTTAGTATTTTTTGTACTCATTCCTTCATTCCTCTTCAAAGCTGTGTCTCAGAATCTCTTTGTACCTCTGTGTCCCTTGCTTCTCTTCTCCCAGATATTGTTTTCTTTGGAGAGAATCTACCTGTCCGGTTCTTCACTTCAATGAAGATGGTGAGCACCTGGTGGTGGTTTGCAAGCATACATGCATGCTTTTGAAGAGAATGTGATGTAACACCTCAGCAGAAATAAACTCTTTTCACTGTCTTTATCAACCTGGCAGGACTTTCCCTGCTGCGATCTTCTCATCGTCATGGGGACGTCCCTGCAGGTCCAACCGTTTGCAGGTCTAGTCGGCAGGTATTGCAGATCAAGTTTCATATTCCTGAAAAAAAAAACTATTGCTGAGCACAGACACTGCTGCAGTAAGAATCTGGCAGTATACTGCAGTCTAGCAGCCAGCAAGGGAGACTGTCCTGCATTATGAAAGATTCCGGCAATAGTCTGTTTCTGAGGAAGATGCTACGGGCACACTCTTATTGTAGATTGTTCTAGTTATTAAGATATTGTTTAAATAATGGTTTGTCTGCCCTTTCTTTCTGTTCTCTCCCGTGTTTCTTTGTCATTTAGGGTTTCAAAAAGTTGCCCCAGACTGCTTATTAATATGGAGAAGGCAGGGCAGGTGAGCCTTCACCCCTCCATTAACTATTTCCTGCCTTTATCCACATTCTTTTTCTGTCAGGCATGTATTTCTTGGATTCTCTGTGCATCATTTTGTGTGTGTTTGTCTGTGCAGGCTGATCCTCTGTTTGGGCTGTTGGGTTTTGGAGGAGGAATGGACTTTGACTCAGACAAGGCATACAGGTGATACAGAGATGCTGCTATTTCTCTCTATATTACCTTTATCCTCCCATTGCACCCACCTTGAATCTTATGTGGAATTGTTATCTGAATTAATCCAATACAGGTGTGCCAGTCCAATATCCAGTGTAGTATGTTAGTCATATAAATTGGATCAGAAAAGGGGGAAAAGGGGTTTCAGGGATGTGCATGCACTGTACTCTGTTCGGTTAAAACGTACATTATACAGTCGCACCACCAGAGGGTGCCAAAGCATTATCCATGATGATGTTTTATTGAGATACTCTGTACTATACTACATTTCTGCTATACTCATCATTTAGCTCAATAGTTAATGTAGTTACTCAGTAACTCATGTACTTAGTAATCACCCAATAACTTAATAGTCATCATGATATTCAAACATTGTTGCTCATTCACAATGCCAATGACAAATTGTCCAGTCATCTCTGACAGTGAAAGTTAGCAAAATCCCTTTAAACCCACTAGGACAGTGTTGTGATATTTGTATGTGCATCAGTACTGGAACTGAAGAGGTATAATGGAGCCATGTCCATGTTCAAACACCAGTGTCCCTTTTTCCTCTCTCTAGAGATGTAGCTCACATCAGTACATGTGATGAGGGCTGTTTGGCTCTAGCTGAGCTGCTGGGATGGAAGGTAAGTTACACTATCATCTTCATAGATCCTTGGCTCATTTAAGGTTGTATTTCTTGTTTGAGCACATTCAATTTACCACAGAACAATCACACAGTACTGAGGATAAATGGCCTTGGACCATAGTGCAATATAAATACTGTAATCACTTCAGTCAGGAGGAAATTAGGCCAATGTAACCACTGCTGTAATTCAAACACAATATACTTCCTTCATAGGGGTCATTACAGTTTCAAATGAACTCATTTTTTTGATGGTATGTTTCTATTGTATCAGGTGTTATACCTCTCTCTCTTTTCATTTCATTTAACAAGTAGCTTGCTCATATGTCAGTTACTCAGTATTGTCATCTCCATGCAGGATTAAAGGAATAGTTAGACGTTGTATGAAATAAAAGGTTTGTTTAATCTGCAGAGAATCATTAAAACCACAATTTATGGTTTTAGGGGGGGGGGGTTACGTGCTCTATTTGTGGGTGAAAACAGCTGGGCTTACCGACTTTCCCAGAGTTGTGTTCTCATTGTGTGATTGCCAAGCAACCCACTACGATGTTGTACATTACTGTTTGTGTGTGAATTACACAAACAGGATACAGTGTGTTAACCTTCAGATGCCTGAAGGATGTTTGACAACCTCTGGTCCGTCTGGTTTTATTTTCTAAAACATCAACCCTGTTGTCCACAGTCAATCTATGGACATCACTTTTTTCAGGAAAAACTGTACCATTAGAATATGTGTGCTGCAGTGAGGTCACTTGAATGTCAAACAAGGTTGTAGGACCTTAAAAATAAATAAATAAAACGGAACATGAATCTCACAGATATGTATTGATATGACACACAGATCAATAAAAGCTAAGCCAATTTCCCGTCTAAAACACTTCTCATATGTCTTGGGAGTCACCCAGTGCAAAAATAAACATAATGAACATTATAACTCATATAAACGACAAACTATTTACATTTCTTCAAAAAAAGCCCAAATGTATCAACAAATTCAAAACAGTGAGGCTCTCTTCTATGTGGAACGGGTTACAATGGGAATAGACAATCTTTCAGATCAAAGAACATATTTGTTCACATCGTTGCTACATTCTGGCTTTGAGTGAACCATTTTTCCTATCATAGAACATCTCTGCTCTCGAAAGACTTCTTTCCATTGGTTTACAGACAATAACAAACACCCAATGCATGCTGGGAAATCGGAAATGGAAGTTTGTCTCAGAGCTAGCGCCGATCGCGAACGGAAAACGGCCGAAAAATCATAAATTATGGACATAAAGCGTATCAATAGGCTCGTTCGAGATGAGCCAGATCTGCACAGAATCGATCACTGGTGATCGCCGCCCGTTGCATGCTGGTTAGATTTGTGTCCGACTTGATCCCGACTTGCTCTGACGTCATGCACACGTAGGCAACGATAATCTCACGAGAGCAAGGCGGCCGCAGGTTTGAGACGTAGGCAGTGCAGTTGCTTTTCACCTTTCTATATAGGTTGTGGTCTATGCTTTTCACCGACTGCAATACCCAGGCGGACACACGGCATGCTGGGAAATGCCGGCCTCTCAGCTGATCTAACAGCTGATTGGTTCAGAATTGATTCAACATGATGACGTTCATATAAACGTTTTTATTGATTTTGAATCGGAGGGATTTTAACTGCTATTTGTCTGATTTAAAGGCTTGTTCTGTACAGAACACATGCTGTGTGGCTGACAGTTATGTTTGGAAGTCAGAGAGACTAAATCTGGTCAGATTAGGGATCATCTACAGTCTGTTGTTAATTAAAATCGGCAACAGCGACAGCTACTCTGTCATAATAAAAACAACTGGAGACGTGTTGCTGATATATGGGTCTGATAACATTTGATTAAATTGGAATCGGAGCACAGTGTTTCTGTGACTTCCTGTTCAGCCTGCAGGCTGCTGGATACAGCTGGAAACCTGTCCGACTTCACAGCGGATTTTTGTCTCCGCCCCCTGCTGCTGCCGCCTGCTCTCGTCCACTTTACAGGCGAGGTGCAGTTCATCTCGAACGAGCCTAATCTTGGATGTAAGAGTTTGGATTTATTGCTCAACTGTAATAAAATAATAATTAGAAGTGAAGTGATAAGGAGATATTTGTCACAAAAGAGGAGTGACATGATTGATGATTTATTTGATACTTTATTCAAGATTGAACAAAGGAGGCAGCCATGTATACACACGCAAGATGTGTGTATTCCATAGTGTCTGACTTAACATGAAAGTGAACAGTTCTTTATACATGTTGGTTTGTGCTGACATAGGTGAAACTATTTCTTCAGCTCACACAAAATAGCCTCCACACCTTTTATGGTCGAGACTCGTAATAGCTTCACACATTTCAGGCTCCAGTTTCTTGTGCAAGCAGGTTGTCTCTAAATAACATGCATCTGAAAACCCTGAATGCTGAAATGTCAACCTATCATCAACCACCCCGAAAAAAGGCACAAGTTCCAGGCAGGATACAAAACCTCCAGTGAAGGCTAGAAAGACAGCAAAGAGACGCCTGTTAGCGTTAGCTTGTTAGCTTTTAACTGCCAAAAAACGATAAGACAATCAATCTAAATGATATGATTAAAAGGTGCCGTTTTTAATCGTCGATGATTCTTTTGGTCTCTGAGGGTTTCTAGTTGTCTTTCCAGTGTTTATGCTAAGCTTAGCTAAACACCTGCTTGCTCTAGTTTTATATTACACGTACAAAAACCTTTTTAAGGTTCATGGAACATTAATGAGATTAGGCATGATAATGGTCTAGTTTCAAGATATTGAATATATAGTTATTGGCCATATCAGTAGCTCTCATCTATAAATATCTGTATGGATCCTCACTGATCAGTATAGAACTGCAGCAGAAGCAAAAGAAAAAGGTGAGCGCTTCTTTGAAATGTCTGTGTAACCTATTTATGATTCTCCTGTGTGATGTTGTGGTCGCAAGTCAACACCGTGGACCGACTTCTCTATTGAACGCAAAGCACACATTGTTTTTCTCTAATTTTCTTTTAGTCCCCGTTCATTCGCCAGACTCCTGTGTCTCAATGCATTAGTTGTGTTAAATCCCTTGTCTGTGTGCTGTGTCCATTTATCTCCAGGAGGAGCTTGAAGAATTGGTGAAGCAGGAGCATGCCAGGATTGACAGTCAGGACAAGAAAGAGAAGGCCAGTGGGAGCAAAGGAGCAGCAGCCAAGGCCAGCTCTGCATCAGTAGCACCAGAGCCAGAAAAGGAAGATTAAAAAGCTTCTTTTCTAAAGAAAAGCTAATGTAGTGATGTCACCATTTGGAGTTGGCCCTTAAAGGGAGATGACGATACCAGGGTTTTTGCTTGGAAGTGAAGCTTCGATGTGCGTCTCACACTCTCATTTTCCATCTGCGGACATTTAATTCTTCTAAACAATCTCACAGGTTATGCTTCTGGTTATAGTTATGTGTATATCAGTCATTTGCACTTTACTGACATTAATCTACTTTACTAATTTGTTTTTTCATTAGCTGACACCTGTCTCAGCTGTATATTTATTTCTGAGGAAGTTAACTGGGCAGAGTTCTTCAAGGATTGTTTACAGATCTCACAGAGCTTGGGAGGTGGTAAATATATCTTAAACCCCGGCAGTGTGATTATGAGTTTGCTGAATTATGGAACAAGCTACTATATTGTCTCCAATCCGAATTATGAACACATCTGATTGTGTGATTTGGGCCAAGCCACTTCAACTCTCTTCATTTCTTTGAGTTGTTGATTTCAGTTTAAGCTCCCTCAAAAGATAACCAGGCTGTTGTATAATTCCCCCCAAGCTGAAATCTGTTGGTCTGATTGGTCATTGACCTCTTCAAGGTATCAAATGTAGCACAAATTGAATTTCCTGATAGGAGAGCTAAGGTAGTTGTTAAATGTAACGGTAGAATAGTTTGTTAATTGGAATTTTTAAAACGTTTTAAATGAACACTTTTTTTCCACTTGTTTTTCATGTTAACCTTCTGCTCCTGTTGGCTTTGATTTCTGTCATTTAAATGTAATCTTATTGAACAACAAACTGTACATGGTGCACAGCATAACAGTAACTTTGCTCACTCCACAGGCAGGGCCTTAGTTGATTTTGTTGTTTAATTCTTTTTGGATAGTCAAAGTGCTGAAGAAACAAGAAGGTTAAACTGACAAGAATTCTAAAATAAGGTGTAATTCGGTTCAAGAAGTAGTTTTTAATAGGATACTTTTGAGTTATTTAAAATAGCATGAATTGTTGCATCATGAAATACAGGAGGTGGACACGGTTACATTATCATCTATACCATATAATGGAAACCAATACAAAAATCCTGCAATAAATTTTACCTTTGTTAAGCTGATAATGTTCATTTTGTCTGTGTCGGAGGAGCTGATAGAACTCTATGGTCATTTATGTTAGGCCGTTAGTAGCGAATCTTTCATGTTTGTAGACTAGAATCTCATTGGACACTGGATTTTAATAAACTATACCAACATTTCCCACTAGCATTGTTCAAAACTACAGTGATAAAAGTGTGCTTGCCTTCAGCTCCTAGTTGCTAAGAATTGTCTATCAAAATTAAGATATCTTTAAAAAGCAGAGATTAATTCAAACATTTCATTGGTACGAGTTGGTCATTTCCTTCAAATTGTGTTGAGATGGTGTTGGCAGGAAATGGTTTAAACCGAAAGTGTGACAGCGCTGTAAAAATATTGTTGCCACGGATATGTCGACCAATAAACAACACCTTTATATATGCGGTTTCTGTGAAATGCTGGAGTGTTGGACAGCCAGCAAACCAACCTGCATTTACGTTATATAAAATTAACACGAAACCCCCCCTTCTCTCTCAACTATATTTTTAGTATAGTAACATCTATAACTGACTGGCCAAGTGGCCATAGGGACTAGTAGGAGGGGCAAAGGAGTGATGCAAGCACGGCAACGGTCTTTATAGCGTTAAAATCAGAAAACAAATACACCAAAAAAAGTATGAACTAAATTCTAAATCTAATGTATATAGCCTATGTCATCATTTAAACAAGTCTCCCAAAGAGAAACGGGTATCTCTCTCTCCCCCTTCTGCCTGCTGTGTGTGTTTGTGTGTGTGTGTTGAGTTCAGGTTCCTGTTAATCTTATGGTGGACATGTATTGTGATATTTAAACAAACGGTCCGTCAACAGCGAAATAAAAGCCTCTTATTTATGAGACCGATCTGAGAGACCTCCAGCTTACAGCGGGGTCTCCGAGCGTGACTGTCCGAGCGACGAGCCAGCGGCCCCGGCAGGTGCTGCGATCGCAGAATTCAATGCATATCAGCCAAAGTCCGCATATTTCAAATAAGCCGCACTTTCGCCGCATAAATTTCCGATTTCCGCGCAAATATGCGGGGCTTGCATGATTTCATAATCCACGCATTTTTGTTGCAAAAAAGTCACATATATCTCAGCAGAAATTTGAAAAATGTTGCGTTTACTTCACATAAGAGCAGCCATTTTCCCCTGCTGCCATGGGAACGTTATGAAGTGACGTAATTTTGCCTAGTGAGAACACGTGTTCTGGTGTTGGGGGAATCACTTTTTTTTCTCTTTTTCATCAAACAGCAGTTTTTGCAAGTTCCCGCAATTTTTGCAAGTTCTCGCAATTTCATCGCATAAAATTGCATAAATATCTCGCATATTCCATCGCATTTTTTAAGAAAACGTGCCGCATAATCAAGGATTTTTGCCCGCAACAATCACAAAAAAACTGCGTTTTTCTGGAGGGACTGACTTAATAATTCTATGCTGACAACACCCAACTCTATGCTGACAACACCCAACTCAATGCTGACAACACCCAACTCAAAAAAAAACACTGCCACTCTTCTGCCAGCTGTAACTACTGCCTGCCTCCATGACATAAACTTGTGGATGACACAAAACTACCTGAAACTGAATAGCAGTAAGACTGAGCTGCTAGTGGTTGGCTCTAAATCAGCTCTGGCTAAGATGGAACCTTTCACCCTTTCTGTAGATGGCAGCACCATCCCTTGCTCCAATCAGGTCAAGACCCTTGGTGTCATACTGATCAATACACTCTCATTTAGTGCGCACATAAAACAGTATGTCTCGAAGTGTTTTTTCCCATCTAAGGAACATTGCACGGCTTCGCTCAGCGCTCACCCAGCAGAGTGCAGAAGTCCTTGTTAATGCGTATGTGACATCCCGCCTTGACTACTGTAATTCCATCTTGTCTGAGATCCCTAATAAGCTACTCCACCGGCTCCAACTCATTCAGAATTCTACAGACTATTATAACATGCTCCAAATCCACTAACCATGTAACACCATTGCTTATGCAACTGTACTGGCTTCCTCCTCAGCAGGCCTACTGCATGTCCCTAGTGTGAACCTCAGCACCCTGGGAGAGAGGGCTTTCAGCTACATCGCCCCCAAGCTGTGGAATTCACTGCCAGACCACATCAGACACTGTGACTGTTACTGACTTTAAAAACAGACTTAAACATATCTCTTCAAGATGGCTTATGGACTGACTGACTTTTATTTTTTATTTTATTTTTATTTTTTTATGAGATGACTATAATTGTGACAACCTATTTTTTTGTGAAGTGACCTTGGGTGTCATGTAAGGCGCTTTAAATAAAATGTATTATTATTATTACATTTCTCCCACAGCTGCAAGATAAAAAATCTGTAACACTTTAAGAACACAGATAATCTCATAGTTGTGTTGAAGTATGTTCAAAAGCATTCCTTTCATCATCTCTGAGCAGAAGACAGAGACAGTGCTGCAGAGAGAGAAAAAAATAAGCATATGTAGCTCTTTAGAGAACATGCAGTGTATTTTCACTGCGCACAGAGCTGGGTTAACCACATGCAGACTTTGAGGGGAGGGGACAGCGAAGAAGGTGTAGTGATGAAAATTGAAAGTGTATTAAATTCCAGCATGTACAGGAGACAGAAGAACGTGGCAGCTGTACGACAGTTACCTGAATTTTGAAATATTCTGCACATTACAGCAGAAAACTTAAGGATGTGTTTCTGAGGAGCATGTGAGCTTCCTATTTTAGCCCTGTTGGCATTTTAAGCTCTTAAGCAACATATTGCAGAAAGGAAAAGTTCAAGAGAGAGAAAATTGCAACATGCAGAGAAATTTGCCAATAGTATAGAGGAGAAAGACATGAACTAACTGAGCCAGCCCAACACATGTAAGTATCAGCCATTTTCATACCACAATAAGCTCGTAGAGTGTCTGACTATTGAAAATGAATGCTCAAAAAGCCAAATCTTTCATGTAACTCAACACTTCATTATAATGTTAACCTTGATTTTGTCTCAATCTTTGAACATGAAGAAAGTAGTCTTAATTTATTTTGTGAAAGTTGTCTATATGTGACTTACTGATGTGTTGTTTATTTGCATGGATGCAGACGATTGTACATGCACATAGACGTGTCCATATGTGTGCGTCCAGGGCAATTCACAGTCCAGTTAATGGGACGACAGCCATCCCGTGGAGGAGCAGCAGGAAGAGACTGTCGCTGCTGGAGCAGCTGAGGGGCTGTCAGGAGGCCTGGTGCCCCGGGGCCCCCTGGGATAGAGAGGGTGCCCACGCTGCTATCTGTGGAACACCTGCTGGGGTGAGCTGTCCTCGCTGCAAAAATCGATGAATCAAAGAGTCTTACCTTTATTATCTAATGCAACACCCGTCTTCAGTGTGATGGTAAATTAACTTGAATGCAGAGAGTATCCATTGGAGTAAGTCAGATCACTGACTATTCAAGGGAATTCTTGGCATTTTAAAACTTTTGAAATGCTCTTTACACGTATAAGATAAATTAACTAGTTAAGGGAATATAAATATTGACCTCAAGAGATAGTATGTCCTCCAAAACATTAATAATTCTCCTATTTGGAATAAACTGAAACCTCTATACTGGTTATATTTTTATGCAATGCAATAAGTCCCATATTTTGGATTTTGCCTGAAGCATACAGTATTATTGTGACATAAATCCCAAATCTATGTCATCACCAAAATTTAACCAGCTCATCCTAAGTATGCTGTCAGACTTTGTCTACTCGCTCTATTTGAAATACAACAAACAAGGGGTTAAATAATTTATTTGTTAAACATTTACTTATAGTGTTCTTTCCCTGCGCAACTTTCCTGTTCATGTTTTTAAGCAAATTTTAGAGGAATTTAATTTGTGTCCATCTAGCTCTATTTCTGATTATCTTTCTACTTTCTCCATCTCTCTGCATGTCCTCCTACTGTTCCACTCATTTTTATGTAACCTTATCAATAGCATCCTATCAACTCTTGGTTAGTTTACTGCTCATTCAGTCATCCAGTATGAAACTGCGTAGCTTAAAACTGGGTCTCAAGCGAAAGCAAAGCAAAACATATAGTTTGTCCGCATGCTTCACTGAAATGTTTCTTAGCCAATGTGAACACTGACGTGCACATCTTTACGACACGAAAGTAGTTCCTTTTTCTCTTTGACATCTGACAACACAAACGAGCGTTTCTTTTTGGGGCTGAATGCAGAAGTAGTGTTGAATAAAAGGGTGTGCAAATGAGGAAATAACATTAAGAGAATGGATACATCAACGGCAAAGAGAGATTGTGAGTAGGACCGAAAATTGTAGTAAAGGGCATGTTTGAAAGAGTGACATATTAATTAATTACCCAGAAATGCAAATACCTAACAGGAGGAAACTAGTCATTGACGTGTGAGTATGTGATCATATGGAAGTATACGACTGTTTTTACTGCAAAAGAGTTTTACCAATTTGCATGTCAGTGTGAAACAAAATCTTTTTTTAAAAAGTGAATTTATTAATTTATGCTTGAATGGTTTCCAGTACGTCTTCCTATGAATCAGATGCATGAATGACTAAATGTTGCCTTTATGAATCATGAACCAACAGAGTAATTGCTCATATAACATCTCTACTGCCCTACTGCCTGTCTGTCTATGTGCTAAAAGTGGGGTGATTTTCAGTGAACGTGTCTCTATTTCTGTGCACACTGAGAATGATAGCCACTTCCTGTGTGTGTGTGTGTGTGTGTGTGTGTGTGTGTGTGTGTGTATTTGAGAGCACCAATGAATTCAGTTGTGGTGATGTAACGGCATGACTGAGCTGTTGGTTTTCTGTACCTGGGATTGCATGTGCTTTGTTTTACCCAAGTAAATTATGGCTCAACCAACTGTGTTCTCTTTCAGTCACTGTTTCCAAATAAGGCAATTTGATCAGACCTATAGTCTCTACAAACAGAACATACAGTATATGCAGTTAAAGCAAAATTCAATGTCTTAACTAAGTTCAACAGAAAAAGTATATATTATGAAAAAATCCACTTTTTTATCTTAAAGGTGCTATAGGTAGGATTGTGAAGATCCAGGACTTAGCCAAATAATTTGAACATCGACAACTTCTCAGTCCCTCCCCCCCTTTCTGCTAAAGCCCAAACGGTCTCCTAAGCCCCTCCCCCCCACAAGGGAGAATGAATGTGTGTGTGTGCATGAATGAGCAATGATTGACAAGCAGTTAGACACCCTCCCTGGACCTGATTGGTGCATCTGAACAGGGAGCTGTGGATTTTTGCAAATCACACTAAATTACCTGCTTCATGTAGTTCTACTGGAACATAGGGTCAGTTCCAGCAGATATGACAGAAAGTTAGTTTTATAAGACTTAGATTTAAATGTTGCTAAACACTGATTGGTCCATGGAAATAAGTGACATTACCTTGTTCCAATGGAGCCCTGCCTTCTTCGAGCCAGTGAAAACTTCAAATACAAAACACAAAATACAGAAATCTTTTGTGTGAAATAACCAAAAGTTTTTTAACTGGTAAACGCTTTATTGATTCCTCAATGTATTGGTAGCCCCTGAGTAAGGAATCTTTGCAAATGTATTCCAAATAGAGATACAGAATGACAACTATGTCTACAGCACTGCATTAGTCAGGCCTTTATGACAGATGATCCCCTGGCTGAAACCATCCCTATGGTCAACCATGGCAGTTGTGTATTTCAGTAATGTTGGAGCCATAAAGAAAATCTTTTCCACGACACGCGACCAAAGAGTTTTCGACCAAAGTTTCAGAGCTTGGAATTTCAGATGGAATTGAGGATGGATTAAATCCTGCTGTGAAAAGTTGGTAGGAACTTAAAGCTGCTATTACTGCCATTGACAAAAGCTTTTGCATGTGTGGAAATGTATGTTTTTTTTAAATTTATGTTTCTTTTTTTTATATGTTTAGACAAGAAACAACTATAAAACAACAAAATGTCCTGAGCTGCTGTGGGTCCACACTCAGATCGTATTAGCTAGCCTCCATAGAAATAGCAGCTTTATGAGTGGTCAAACAGCTCTGCAGCACTTATCACCACTTGCTGTTGCTGTTTACTTTACTGTTAGTGTGGTTAGAATCTGTCATTTTCAAGATCAAATCAATCCAGTCCTATCATAGAAACACTGACTAAGTGTGGATTCTTTACCACTCTGTTGGAAATTCAGCTGTCTATCATTAGTCAGTGTTTCTCTCTTTCCTGCCTTGTTGCCATGGTGTCATACCGTGTCTGAGCATTTGAAAGAAAACATCTTCCTGCTCGACAAGCTTGCGTAACACTTCATTTACTGAAATGAGTCATTTGTGTGTCTCCCTCCAGAGTTTCCTGGTTGTGCGAGACTCTGCGACCTCTCAGCCCAGCCTGCTGTGTGTGTCTGCTGGAGGAGAACATGAAGCAGTTGTTGATTATAATATCACAAGCACAGGCAAAGGTATGGACCAACTGTATGTAAACACATACATAATTTTATGAATCATTACATCTGCTGGAACTGACAGATTAGACTGATAAGCAGTTGCAGTAATCCATGTGCTTTCTGCTGTTGAAATTGCTGTTAGTTTGAAAACAGTAAAAACCTGGCAAAGCTGACAAAGTTAAGAAAAGGTGCAGTCGTCAAACAGGCTCTCAAACGGCAAATTCTAGTTCCTTAAACTGTGAACTCCGTTCTGGTAATTAACTAACTAACAACCTGCTCAGCATTGGAAACCCCACGGTATCAGAAAGTAACAGCCCTAGTGTGAAGATGAAAGTAATGTTTATCTTTAGAAGTTTCCTCTCAGCCTTACTGGTTCAACCTTCGGTGTGTTTTCCAGGAATGTATTTTTTTGACAGAACAAGACACTAACTCTGCCTACTCTTTCTCTGTTTCTCGTGTCAGTCTTCCAGCTGTCTGAGTCTCATCTGTCTTTCTCTGACTTGGCTCAGCTCGTGCTCTTCTACTCCCTTACCAGGTGAGAAACTGCTGCATCACTGGTGCCTTTTTATTTGTTGTGATTGAACTTCCATTTGAACTTGGGCTTCTCTAACAGTTTATTAGCAGTAACGTATATATGGCACCAACATTGCTATGATTATCTGTTTTTTTATGTTTTCTAGTGCTAACCATGTAAACATCCTAAATCCATACTAACTTTTTGATTTTCCTATTTTAAATTCTGTTGAAAAGCCTAATTAGCCAATGCTTTGAACATTGACAAAACTATGGCCCTTTTGGTTTAGTCTGTTTAACAAATGTATTATATTCCTGTCATCTGTTCCTGTGCATCAGGGATGTTTTGGCTGTCCGTCTTTTCATTCCTCGCTGGATCTACAGTGTAACCGAGAGGTCCAAAGATAATCTCACTCAACTTGAACCCAGTGAGTCCTTTCATCTCTGTGACTGTCTCATATCTTCTCCCAGAAGCTACATCAGAAACACAAAACCAGAAAGATATTTTGAAGAACTGTCTTATTTATAATACCTCTCTAATGCAGATACTTGGCTCTGCACACCGCCTGGCCAACACCCGACAGATGAAATGAACCAGAGGGAGCCAAGCAACGTAGTGTGCTCCATACAGGTATATACTCTGTGTGTGTGTGTGTGTGTGTGTGTAAAAGTACAACTTCCTTAGCAGCATGTGTCTCAATACCTTAAAGCTGCACTGATCAACATTTTTATATTAACAATGGATCAAATTAATGTGTGTAATATGGAGACCAAAAAACAGAGCTAAAATAGAATAGACTGTTGGACTTGCACTCACCAGGTGGCCAGAAACAGGAAGGTGATCATATATTATTGTTGTGCTTACTTTTTATTATGGATCCCACGCAACTTCTAGGTAAGTCCCGCCCTACGAAGCAGCCCGATTGGTTGGGGTTAAGCATTGACCTTGAGTAGTTAAGGTTAGGATAGCCGACTGGTCAGGAGATAGGACCTGAACAAATCGGGTTCCGTTACCTTGCGTAAGCATGGATGCCTGGCCAATAGTAGCGTGTGAATGCTATTGAAGGGCGGGTCTTCCCTAGAAGTTGCGTGGGTTCTATCATAACGCTGTGCTTACAGCTTGTTCCGCTGCACACAAGTGGCCAAAAAATCAACTAACTATGCTTTAAAGTAGAGGCTTACAATGAGTAAAAGCTTATTTTATGCCTACATTCTGGTGAACTGTGTGTCACAGCATCCTTTTCTTCACTGTGTATGTGTGTGTGTGTGTTCCTGCAGCTGACATCCACCAATGGGGCGCTGTGTATAATCAATCCTCTCTACCTTCATGAACATGGAGATGACTGGCTCACCCACAGGGCGAGTGCTGTGCCGTGCACCACACAGCCATCAAATTACAGACGAGAGCGACGGCTCAGCACCACCAGAACATGGGCAGGGGCAGGATTACAAAGTAAAAGAGCCATCTCTTTGGACCAGGAACCCTCCAGTATGGAGAGTTCTGGTGAGTACTTGTTACTTGCTGCTCCGGACTATCTCTTGGCTGGGCACTCCATAATTTGATGTTTTTACATTTTTGTTTGAGTATAAATTCTACATAAAAACCTCTTGATTAGTAAAACTTGTAGGTGGTAGATGGACTTTGATATCTTTGGACAGAGTCCGACTAGCTATTTCCCCCTGCTTTCAATGTTTAAGCTAAGCTAATCTAAGCTAATCGCCTTCTGCACACCACCTGTTCAGTAGGCTGTAGCTTCATATTTAGCATACATACTTGAGCTTTTCTTATCTAACTTTCCCAAAATGTTGAACCATTCCTTGAAAAGGGACCATTTTTATCAGTGTAAAGTATTTTTTTCAATGCATAAATCTCATAGATGGATATCTTAAAACCTTAGCAGATTAAAACAGTCTATCTACTAGGGGTAAGTGAGGTGTAAATTGTCTGAACTGACCCTCTAAACACAAGGCAAGGCAAACTCACACACAATTTCACACACTCAATTTGAAACTATGTGGGGAATTATGATTGTGGTAAAAGTGGGTTATCTAAGCGCCATCATTTATTAAGTGCTTTTAAAGTGGGTTCAGTTAAATTCATTGCCAAAATGGTGTTCATAATCCATATTTTTCTTGCCCAGGTCTGATGAGAGCCAAGTCAGCGGATTTACCACATTGCTCCACAACCCCGTCAACACCAGCTGCTCCAGCAGGGGTGGTTCTCAGAAGACCCAGCAGAGATTCTGCCTCCAGCCCTCCTTACAGAGCGAGCACTGGCAGCCTTTCTTTATTTACTCCATCCAAATCTGAAAGTATAAATAGCGGAGCGTTTGAGCTGCAGCACCATGGCAGCCCAGTGCTTCAGTCTCCTTACAGGGTGTCCTGGATCGAAGATGGAGTCTGGCTGCCCCCGCCCAGGCCTTCCTCTTTGCTCCACCCCCCATCGCTGGAGCTCGACTCGCTGTCAATCAGCAGCATAGAGGAAGAGCAGGAGCCCCAAACGCCCAACCCTACCCCGCACCACCCTTCTGCGCACCGATTGGCTGACAAAGTCATACATCGTCTCTCAGCGGTGGGTCAGGCTCTCGGTGGGCTGGTAAGTCAGAGGAAGAGACTAATCAATCGTGTGCTGGAGCTGAGCGAGCGCAAAGGCGCAGCATTTGCGGAGGCTGTGAAAGGATTTGTGGAGATGACGCTGAAGAAAGGGGCAGATCCCGGAGGGGTCACAGGGTCAGAGTTCTTACAGGAAGTCAGGTCATCGCTCTCGTCACTGAGGGAGACACTGTTGGACTATCCGGAAATCCAGGCAATGTTGGACAGCATCACTGACATAAATGACTCAGAGATTGGTGAGTGAGCTGATGGTGAAGATTGACAACAGATCAATAAAAATGTACATTTCACTGAAGTGTTTACATAATTGACAGAACATGTGTTATTGTTTTGCATCACAGTAGATCAATTGTTAGTGCTCCTTTAATTTCTCCTCACATACTTTTCGACCCTCCTATAGACTCCCTGGTAGAGCTTTCCCTCCACAAGGTGGCTCTGAAGCCCGTCTCTGCACACCTCTACTCCTGCATTCATGTTTCCCGGACTAATGATGGCAGCTTCAAGCGTCTGCAAAGCAACCTGCATGTGCTGGAAAAGAACGGGGTAGAGCAGTTAGGGGGGTCGGCGGGAGTTGGAGTTCCCGATTCTGTGACCCTGGAGCGGATCCAGCAGCGGTGGACTAGTATGCATGAGGCTTACTCCCCAAACAAGAAGGTCCAGATCCTGCTCAAAGTCTGCAAGAGCATCTATCACAGCATGAGTGCTAATGCTAGCTCAGGTAGGCAGGTGTTTTTTTTTTTTTTTTTAAAGAAATGATTATTACTTTCTTTATTACTGACATTTTTTTGTCTGTTAATTACTCTTTAAATTCACATTCTGCTCTCCTTTACTGCAGGCACAGCGTTTGGAGCAGATGATTTCCTGCCCTGCCTGACATGGGTGCTGCTCCGTAGTGACGTGGTCACCTTACACCTGGACACCGACTACATGATGGAGCTGCTGGACCCCACACAGCTACAGGGAGAGGGTAAAGGCAGACACAAGCAAACACACTGTCATGCTCATAAAAGACTAATTACCATGCTGATTATAATCATGTAGATCAAAAGATTTTAAATTACATTTAACAAAAATAACATAACATACCTCAAATTGCAAAATATGCTGATAACATTTTGCTAAATGATCAAGTATCAGTTCATCAGTTGATCAGCTCATAACCCCAACCATCAAGACTGATTAGCCTAATCAGATGTTTTCGACTTATTATAAACTGCATGAATACTCTTTATATGTAAAAAATAACACAGTCATACCCACATTTTTCTGGCTAATGCATTGTTTCATTGACCAATGTGTATAATTAAGTGGCATCTAGCAGAGAGGTTGCAACCAATTGACTACCCTCATTTCTTTCCAAGTGTGTAATAGAACCCTACTTACAAGATTCTTCAGGTAATGTAAAAATAAGACAGACGCCCTCTAAAGCCTGTGTTTGGTTTGTCAATTGTGGGTTACTGTAGAAACATGGTGGTGCAACATGGAGAAGTGGTAGAAGACAACTGCTTCCTCAATATGAAAAGCTCATTCTAAGCTAATGAAAAGACGATTCTTAGTTTCCGACGATATAGATATTAGAGACGATACACTAATTAAAAACATAATTATGAATATTATATTCCATTTCTGCCAATAGAGCCCCCTAAATCCCACACACTGGTCCTTTAGGTTTTAAGCAAACACCTTAAGTAAACTACTAGGGAGGATTTTGTTCACTAAACTTAGCGATGGTTTGGACAAATAGCTGATGCAACTCAATTCTGAGTTGTGGGTTTAACTCCAAACTGTGATTATAGAGATGTAGATACTGTTTCATTACAACTACAACTCACAGACCCTCTCCCTTTTTTGCATTCCCCATATCAACAGGTGGCTACTACCTTACAACTCTATATGCCTCTCTTTACTACATCAGCAGCTTCCGGCCACGATTGGCTGCTCGTCAGCTCAGTGTCGAAGCCCAACACTCTCTTAACCAATGGCATCGCAGGCGTACCCTGCACTGCAACCAATCACGGCGCAGCAAGAACCGACGGACCATTCGCAGGCAAGCTTGTCGGGAGAGGGACGCGCAGAACTCTGAGGCAGAAACTGAGGGGAAAGAGAAAAGTGGGAAAGAATGTGATTCTGATAATAATGATGAGTCACAGCAGCAGAGAGAAAGCCCTGCAGAAGCTCTGCAGCCACTGAAGGAAGACACAAGCAGAGGACGAGAAGCTGAGGACGAATCACAGATACCCTCTGAAGCATCAGACTGTAGTCAGAAAGACGTAACAGGAAGAAAGACTCTATGTGCAGCAGGAGAAGATGACCACAGAGGATTGTAATAGAGAAAAGACGAAGAATGGCCCTTACAGCAATGCAAAGAATGGTGACCTGTTGGCCACGATGTTCCACTTTTGTCTATATCCACGACGTTCCACTTCCGGGACTGCTCTGTTCCCACCAGAAATTTTGCTGGATGTCCTTCTTTTCGGCCGGATGTCCTTTACCTTCTGCTTTCTTTGCATTTTAAACTTGATTTATGAGGACTATGGTCAGATCTCTGCAGGGTAAATCCAGACAGCTAGCTAGACTATCTGTCCAATCAAAGTTTTCTGTGGACGACTAAAACAACTTCTGAACGTACACGTTCCACTAAAACCAGTTCCTTCCCGAGGCTATTTTGCAGCGACACAGGGCCACGTCTGGTGCTTAGCGCCGTCCATAACAATTGTGATTGGTTTAAAGAAATGCCAATAAACCAGAGCATTTCCCATCCCGGAATGCTGTGTGGACTAGCCAGACCCTCTTTCACAGCGCTGTGGAGGAAGGTCTGGCAAAACGAGACTACACATTTTTGACCTTTTCTCAGTGGGTCCAACCCCCAAAAGCTGCCACATGAACCACCAGCATGTCCCGTCATGCTCAGATTCAACTTCTATAGAGACTAAAGAAAGCTTTTCATTAGTGTAATTAACACACTGCTTTCGGTTAATTATGAAATTGTGGTTGGGATTTCCCCAGGGGTCCTAAAATAAATCTGAAGGGGAAAAAAAAGATATTTTTCTCAAATGTTAGCCCTTTTTCTTACAAAATACTTGATATTTTGACCTATTCAGGGGTCTAAAAAATTCAGGGAAGCAAAACTCACTGTCACACTGCCCATGCTGAGGCCATAACCTGTGAACACTGCTCTATTTTAAGGGTCATAAGGTTAGAAAGTACTTGCATAAAGCAGTTCAAATTTAATGTCATAATTGTAGCTTTTGTAAATAAGAAAATAGTTTATACAAAATGTATTATTATTATATTTATTTGGAAACAAATAAAAGTCAAAGTTCATGTTTGGAGGCTATTAGATTTTGTGAGGTGCAGCATGAGTTGCAATATTTTTGTATGCTGATTAACTTAAACTAATGTCATTTGTGATTTGTAAATATATTAACATGAAAGTAACAATGTGCAAAAAGCACATTAATGAAACCAACAAACGGTTGTACCGTATGGCTTGCTACCGCTCTCACACCATTTCCAGCAGCAGCTCTATCCCTCTTGTTTAATTGTTATTATAGCAGGTTATTTATCTGCTCGAGTTCCTCTGACTCCAAAATCGCTGAAAAATCAGTAAATGAAGTTTTAAATAATCAGCACTTTTTGCCCGATCATGGTGCCTTTGTTTAAGTGCTATAAAGCATTTTTCTACAAGAGCATGTCCTTTGTGTTGTTTCTGTTCTTCTTCCCTAACAAGCTCTTTCTTATTCCCCACGTCTGAATATAATGCTGTTGAACTGAGTGTTTGCCTCATATATATATATATATATATATATATATATATATATATATATATATATATACACACACACACACACACACACACACACACACACACACACACACACACACACTGTTTCTTCTTTTAGTTTATCAGGACTTTGCAAAGACAAGTTAACTTAGTGCCTCTCAAGAAATCCCCAAACATAAATATGTGTCTTCCCTTTGAACCACTAGAGGGCAGCATTATACCTCCTGTGAGATCTACAGCTTGTATCCTCTTGTTTTATTTACAGTTTGCACAATATACACAGGTTTGATTTTAATGGATGGAACAAGGTATCACTGTATTTGTACTGGTGAATTAAACAGAAAAAAAGAATGCAATCCTGAGAAACTAGATCACTGTATTCAGCACCTCGTGTCTGGCTAGTGGGTCCCTATTTTGGATTTTCCCACACACACACTCACACACACGCACACGCACACGCACACAAGTTACAGTTGCTACATAGGTTTATTCACTGAAGGGAGTTGAAGTAATTGTAGTAGGTGAAGTAGCTGTTGAAGTCAAAGCACCAAAAGGATTGTATGTAGGCGATAAAGAAAAGTTTAAATTGAAAGGAACACATTTAGGGGAACTAAAAGTACAACAAGTGGAAATTGATGTATAACATTTGAACAGCAGCTGGACATTGAAAGGATTTGCAGTTTAGATTGAGACACTTAAACATTCTTTAAGTTAGCACTGATAACATTTGAAATGACAGTTGAAGTTTAAAGAATTTAAGGAGGTGAAGTGGTCAGAGGTGAAGCTTGTAAAGGCGCTGCAGTGATAAATATTTAGTTGAAGTTACAGTTGAAGTTGAATCACAAAAGCTTGTTAACGTGGCTGTTAAAACTGAAGCACTGAAAGTTTAAGCATTTAAAGCACGTAATCACTTTATTTTACTTGCCTCCTCTTTTAAATTTATTTAATTCTTTTGCTGAATTGTCTGCTCTTTTCTTTGCTCTTTTTCTTTTTGAAAAGCACTTTTGAGTTGATTTTTTTTTGTTTTAAAGTTGTATTAATACAGTTTGCATGGAGGGGAGATAAACTGGCAGTTTAAAACATTTAAACAATTGAAGTGGCAGTGAAAGCATCTATAGTAGTTAAACAAGCAGTAGACATTGCAGCACTTATGAGGGAGGCTAAGTAAGATGAGGCACAGAACCCAATAAAGTTAAATTTGATTAACAGCTAAATAATAAGCATTTTAAGAAGTTGAAGTTGAAGGTTAAGGATTTGAAGTTGCAGTTGAAGCAACAGTAGAGGTTCAAACACGTAAAGGAATTGAGTTAGCCATTGATGTTGAAGCAAAAACGTGTGTTGAAGTAATGACTGAGGTTGAAGCACTTAGTAAAAATGTAGTGATTATTGTAGGGATTATTGTAGGGAAGGAGGTTAAGTATAAAAGCTAAGGTTGACATACTTCAAGCAGTTGAAGTGGAAGTTAAAGATGAAGCTGTTTAAAAGGTTGAAGGAGCTGCACACGTTAAAACAAATAGGAGTTGGAGAGGCGTTGGAAGTGGAGTAGCACCATTTAAGTGCAACAACTTTATTAGATTATTTGTTAATTTTTGGCATTATTTTAGTTTTTAGTTGTATTTCCTATAATAATGATAATAATGATTTTACATAGTTTTTTGTTAGTAATTAGTAGTATGTAAGTCAAAAAATGTTAACAATAAAGTTAATGAATGCACATACATCGGGCATGTACACATGCAAATAGTTATGCAGGGGGGCTTTATGTAAATGTACACACACACACTCACACACACTCATGTACACACACACACACATATGGAACTGTATCATCGCTGCATTCTAACTGACCGAGCCAATCAAATTTGCCTAATGAGACATCTGGCATTCTGCCTGCATGTGGATGTCAAGCCTAGAAACAGCTGGGCTTTTACACACACACACACACACACACACACACACACACACACACACACACACACACACACACACACACACACACACACACACACACACACACACACACACACACACACACACACACACACACACACACACACACACACACACACACACACACACACACCCTTTCTCCTCTTTCCTCTCTCACTTTATCAGTGCTGTCAGGTCTGGTGGAAGACGGAGAAGGAAACAGCGATACATGATGGATCACACATTTATTGAGCAAACACACACACAGACACACACATATACACACAAACACAGAGCAACATTTAAGGAAGCATTGAGGAAGGAGTTGTGGTCAAGACTACTGGCCAGTGCATAGTGTCACACACTCATTCTCCCACACACAGTTCTTTCACACGTGATATATTATGCATACATGAGTGTGTGTAACACACTCACTACAGTCATAAATTAGATATATGGCAGCAGTGGAGGAGGGGGTCCAAGAAGAGGAGTGTGTGTATTTGTGTGCATGTGAAATGAGGAGGGGGGGTGGCGCAGATGGCTGTGGCCTGAGGCATTCGAGGTACTGCAGCTAAACATGGAGACTGCAACACACACACACACACACACACACACACACACACACACACACACATATATACACACACACACACACACACACACACACACACACACACACACACACACACACACACACACACACACACACACACACACACACACAGAAGATTAAGTGTTGGGGGGCTACTCACACATACAAACACTTCAACATATAGTGTATTGAATGAGAACAGAGGAAACACAAATACAGTGGCACTATCAGTGTCCATATCTAGGAGAAAAAACCTCTTACAACTATTATGAGTCAATAAACTAGTAAAAGACAACAATATGCAGATTTTGGTAAAAAGGATTTCTGAAAATATTAGAACAAAACAGTGTTTGATTAACGATTGTTGTGCTCATCTTCAGGGGTGGAATGTAAATAAGTACATTTACTCAAAAAAATCTACTACATAATACTTCTTTATACTTCTACTCCACTACAATTCAGGGTTAAACATTGTACTTTTTACTTGACTACATTTATTTGACAGCTATAGCTACTGGTTACTTTACATATTAACACATACTACTGTATGATAAATTGTTATAGATTAAACTACTGGTACATAAAGTAGTTCAAATAAGCTTGACCTCAACCAGGTACAACAGTTAAATACTGCTTACGCATTTTTCAGTATCATTTTTATCAGTAATAAAAATCAAATTATACAGTATGATATTTAAAATAATAACACTCACAGGAGCCATTACTCTAAATTATGAGTATTTTTACGTTTGATCATAATGCCTATGTTACTAGCTTACATAAGTTTCAATGCAGCACTTCTATCATATTTTCATATCATTTCAATTTTATTATAGCCCAATATCACAAATTTGCCTCAAAGGGCTTTATAGTCTGTATGGCAATAACATACATACTCCAATACTTCCTCCAGCTCGTCTTGTATTACTTCCTGTTAGTACTAGAGGTAAAATACATTCACATCTTATAAACTAACTGCAGAAAACATTGGACTATGAAAATTCAGTAATCAGTAATTGAAAGTATTTGAGCATAGCTTTTTTTCTGAAAAGTTAAAGAAAATGTAACCATTACAAACACAGACATAAAATAACAACACTAAATGTACTTGTATGTCATGTTAAATCTGTACTTTTTTGGCATATTCTATTGCCTGGTTTCAATAATTATTTTACCCTCACACACCCTTAAAATGCACTAAAGATGCCTTGCAGTGCTTAACTTTCAGCTCAGTAATGGTCTTAAATCAGGTTGAATGAGTGGAATTTCACTGCGTCTTCACTGTGCTGCCCAGCCTTGTCCTCATCTGTCACTCGTCCCCTGTGATACATGTAAGTGTCTTTGTCTTTACTGTGGCCTTTCAGAGGCCGTCACCCTCCAACAGCTTGCCTCTGTCACGGCTCATTCACACACTACAACACAATAAAACTTTTGCCCATTCTCTTTCTCTTTTTAACCCTCCTGGTCCTTTTTCATTCCTTCTCTCTGTCATTCAGTTCCTCTCCTGCTCTTCCTCCTTTCCTCGCTGCATTCCCCCATTCCTTTCTCTTTCCTTCCCCCTCCCTCTCTTTTACTCCCTCCCCTCCCTCTCTCCCCCTTGTCTGAAGTCTGACAGGTGTGTAATTGAATGATTAACGACCACCAGAGAAACCCCCCCTCCCACAGACACACACTTAATGTTAAAATGGAGTTGTACAAATTTATGCACACACACACATATGCATGCGCTGACACACGCTGGTGTACATATTTTTACATTACACATGTGTGTTCATTTTGCTTCAATTTTGCTCCAAATGGTCAAATTCAAAGCAGTGGGAGTCTTGAAATGATGTAGACATTATAAGGAGTGAAGCAATACACTGAGTGCAATATGTATGATATTTTACGAAATACAAAAATGTGTTATTCACTACAGTAATTTTCTCAAAATTCAGCCAAAACTTTACACCTCTGATTTGTGAAGTTGTAAGGCTATATTCTCTTCTAACCACTTCTAACAACACAGTGCATATGAACACATTCAAGCACGCTCTCCCATCTGTTTTCTCCTCTTCTCTTCATTTGTCAACGTAAAGGCAGATTTTATGCAGTGTAATTCCCACCGTCTAATGGATTGTTGGTGAGAGAGAAGGCTGGCAATCTATCTGAACCAATCATAAGCTGAGGCTATGACTGTGAATGATACTGTGTCAGAGAGAGCTGTACATTGATGTATGAATAAAGTATGTGTTGTTATTTTTTCTGCTGAGATCTTTGTCTGGGTTGCAATGTTGCAGGATCATACATTATCATTGTTTTCAAATAGCTGGAGAGAAAATAATTCTTTTGAGAGTGGCAATATTAATACATTATGAATGGAGTGCACCGTTTCACAGTAGATCAACAGGTTCAGTTGTTGTATGAATAAAGAAGCTGTGTATATGAAGTAGAGCCTGACTGATCCTGGATTATTAAGGCTGATGCTGATAACTACTGACTAGTGGTTCAAGTCAATCTTTCTGTATTGAACCAAGACCAATCTATCCCGCAACCAAGTTTTATGCGTGCCTAAACAGAACCATAAAAATCTTCACAATGATGTACCTGTATGAATGGATATATTGTCAGTAAACATTTTACTGATACATCGAGGACCAACATTTTGCAACTTGGCAAATACATCCTTTGAAAACATTTCCTCGTTATGCTGATTTTTTTTTTTTTTTAATTAGTGGCATTAAACATTTTTTTTATCTGATTGTCACTAAAAGTAGTGTCACTAAAAAAATAAAGGTTATGGCAATGTCACTAGGTTGACTGAAATATCTCAATAACTGATGAAGAAGATGTATTGCCATGACATTTTTTCATAGTCTTCAGAGGATGAACTCTGCTGACTTTTTATCTAGCACCACCATGAGGTTGACATTTGTAATATTGAGAGGAATGTCTTGACTACTATTAGGTGAACTGCTATGAAATTTGGTACACACATTCATGTTCCCCGCAGGATGAATTTCAATAACATCAGCATGTTGGCATTGCCATTGTGTGTTACATGCTGCCAATACCAAGTATCTCAAGCTAGCATGGCTATAGACTCTTAGTCTTGTTTAAACATGATCAGTTGGGCTCTAATGTAAGTAAATCACCTTTATATTAAAACCCTTCATAGAAAAAAAATCACTGGATTTTATGTACATTTTGCTTGTTTGTCTTTTTTTTAAGGAAAGATTTTAAGTGACTCAGGTTTTAGAACAGATGGCAGAATGTTGGTCTAAAGCAACATACTTAACATAACATGAATTATGGACAGTGTGGACATTTTTATCTCGAGGAATTAGTGTTACCACATCATGAAAAATAAAATGTACCAATGTTGTCCCACAAAGAGCTTTGTGGTAAACCAGAGTTCACCTTCCAATGGTTAAAGGTTTACTGATGCAGAAACAGTTTAGATCGAAGCATTGTTGCACTGATTTACAAGATGTGCTACATGTTGTGATAAAAGAGAGAGGTGGAGAGTAAAAGTGAGGGATTCATCCTGACCAACATGCGCTAAGAGGGAGTGTGGAGGGACAAAGAGAAATGAAAAGTGGAGCGGTGCTGAGGTCAGGGCCTGTGTGCCATGGAAAACAGCCATTTCCTGTTGACCTCTGTTTGAACTCTGGCCCCTGACCCCCTCTCTCGCTCCAGGCCAAATGGGGGCAGGGGTGAGGGGGTATTCAGTGTTTGTTATGTGTTTGGGGTGCTGTGAGTGGATGTAGGGTGGCTAAAGGTGGAATTAGGTATGGATGTTTGACAGCTAAAAGGATGTTGATCAGAGAAGAGGTGAAGGTTATAGATAAGATGTGTACATCAGGAGCTGCATGGGGAAAATTAAGAGGGCAAATAAATTGTTTATGTTTTGAGTATTTTGTACGTATTGACATAATGTTATCTTTAATTTAGATGGCGAAGAAGAATAAGAGGTCTGGAAAAGATCTAGATGAGCCAAAAAGAGCTCTGGTCTGTGCTACGAAGCATTACAGAGAAAGTCTCTGTGATAATCCTGCCTGTGTGACAGATTACTGCGGCAGCAGCCTGAGGCCTCCGTCAGAGTCACACAAACAGTCAGAGGAGAGGAAGGAGTGACGTGATTTATGATTGGAAAGTAGGAAGAAGATTACATTACATTATTTTGTCTTTTCTTTTTTTACTGTAAGGGTTTGAACATCTAAGGAGTCAAAATATACCTTAGTAGTATGGATTATTGTAAATGAAGAACACACAAGCTGTTTTGGGCTGTTTTCAATAATTTCTGCTGCCTGTCCATGACTTTGGTATTTGGGATGTCTTAAGTGAGGAGAGGAGGGTGTGTATAATTTGTTAGGTCTTTACACCATACTGTAGAAGCTGGAGAATGTGAAAGAAAACAAGTCACATACCTACATTGTGGTGAAAGCACCTGAGGAGCTCAAACAGAGCTCTGAGGAAGGTTTGCCCACTTTGTTTCTGAAAAAAGTGAATTTGTGTTTTGGAAGAAAATTGCGTCAACATTTTGCTCATAAAAGGCCATTTCTGAGTTGTTTTTGTTGAGTTGAATTTCAGTTTTTACATTTTCTGTATCCCAATTCCATACTAAATACTATACAGAGTAAACTACATAGCCTACTAATCTTGCATTGCAAAGCTATTTAATCCTATGTGGGAGTTCATGCTAGGTATACATAGCTTGGCAGTGATATGTGCAAGACACAATAAAATACTAATAACTAACAATGCTGTTTTTGCAGTTTGTTCATAATAAATTCATACTTTAGTACTTTACCTTTTGTACTTACAGGAATGATACAAAATGAGTTACCAATTATTACTTCTTTTTTTCCACAAGATATTCCTGGAGCTGTTTCACCAAAATCTGCAATTTTTGTGCTGTTTTCAATAACTGTTGTATGTATGCATATCGACTCCTTAGAATATAATTGATTTAGATACTAAGACTATGTTGGATAACAGTGAAACACATTGACTGACGTGTATTTTCAGTATCTTTACGCTAACAACCCAGTTCATCAAAACACTCTAAACAAATTACTGTTGCTGCTGTCAGATGAAAATCCATCACCTCCTGCTCCAGAGCAATACACTGGCCACAGAATCAGACAACACACACAAACAGATGACCAGTGACAATACTTACAAAAAAAACATTTTAATACTTTAACTGTTATTTCCCAACATCATTCAGAAATGTTTCAGCTGTCTGAGCAGAGTGGAGAGGGAGCCAAATGTTTAAAGAGTCCTTTGGCTGCAGCTCCCCTCACACACAGCTGTAACACACAAAAAATGTACTAGAAATGCTTAAAGAAGGTTGTGTGTGTGTTTGTGTGTGTAGAAATGGCTTTCAGTGTAGCGTGTGTTGCTATGTGTGTGTATGTTGCGTGTTTGCATGTGTGTAGGAAGATCCTAAGGTAACAGACACCTGTTGGCATCTTAAGGAGGTCAGTGGTACAAGAGCGAGGCAGACTGGAAGTCATTCATATTGTTTAGCTTCATGCTGAGGAAGAGCACTAATATTTCAACAAGCTCAGGTGAAGCTGCATCTGCCTGGAGTGGCACACATAAATATAAAAATAGAATAAGAAAAAACTCAAATCAGCTTTAAGTAAAGTATGTCTGAAGGTGTGTGTGTGTGTGTGTGTGTGTGTGTGTGTATCTTTGACAGTTAACATGTGCAGGAAGACAGGGAGTAGTGAAGAAGGCGTGTTCACAGGATCAATCCAGTAACATCTGTGTGCTGTTGCAAAGTCTGGGGACAAATTGTCAATCGGTCTCTCCGATCTGATCCACCGTCTTCCTGTGGTTCAGCAGGCATGATGGGAAGTGTAGTTTAAAGCATGTGTCTCACCCACAGGACACAGTAGAGACATTTGGAGAGGAGGAAGCACTTCTACTCTGAAAGAGGTATGGCTTAAACCTGTGGGTCCAGACTGTGAGCGTGTGTTTAAGTGTAATGTTTATGTCTGCATGTGTGTGTGTGTGTGTGTGTGTGTGTGTGTGTGTGTGTGTGTGTGTGTGTGTGTGTGTGTGTGTGTGTGTGTGTGTGTGTATGAGAGAGTGGAACAGCTACATTGAGGTCAGTGTCTTTCAGTGGGGAATGTAAACTTTCGGAGCAATGTGTCTTTTTTTCTTTAAATAGTGTTCAGTATGCGTCATTACACATACACAGCAGCACACACACACACACTCACACACACACTCACGCACACACACACACACACACACACACACACACACACACACACACACACACACACACACACACACACACACACACACACACAAACACCCCACCCCCTCCACACACACACACACACACACACACACACACACACACACACACACACACACACACACACACACACACACACACACACACATACACACACAGACACACACACATTCATACAGTAATTTGCTCTCACTCACACTTGGACTCCCCCCAACAACTAGTGTGCATGTATGTCCAGTCCCTGGGCGAGGAGCGGCTCTGCAGGATGTGCGTGTGGTGGCGGATGGAGCAGCATGGCGGGGTGGGGGTGTGGGCCCGGGTATGGGTGGAGGGAGGGGCCCGGGTGGGGAGGGTAGCCTGGTTGGGACAGTAGAGCGCTGGTATAGTCACCCTGAAGAGACGACATCCCCTGGAGACCTGGCGACACAGAAGACACGTTTACATTTGCAATGTAAAGTGGGATATTTTTATGGATTTGGCTCCATTGAAGTGGATAAATACTGAGCAGATACAATATACAGCATTTAAAATAATTTGCCTTTGGCAAAGCAAACCATTAATTCACTGCTTCTTTAATCCCATAACATATAGTCTTCCGCCTTTGTTTCTAAGTAGCTTTCACTTTCAAGGTCTTAATCATTTTATTCATTATCCTAAAATTTAGACATACTGTATATATTTGGTACTTTTCAAAAACTTTCAGATCTCTACACAATTTTAAAATAAAAAAAGTGTGGATTTTGAACAGTGTTTGGCTGCACAGCATTAGTTTGTAATGACCCACTAGCAGGCCGCTGATTTGTTTTTTAACAGCATCAGAAAACAATCTTAGACTTACTTATTGTCTAGTGTTAGATATTCAAAGACGTGTATGTCAATATGAGGTCTAGTCTTTTGTTGTGATTTTTCGTCATTGGCTAACCTTTAGAGCTTTATTCCACAACTTTCATAAAGTCCATATTTATTTACTCCCCTCAATGGCATATTTTTTTAATTACTTTTGCAAAGTACTCAGCAGTGACTATGTTTCCTTAAGTGGACTTAAAGGTCTGGTGATATTCTATGTTTTTCTTATTGCCTGCAAATCCTATGCAACCAAAACTAACAGTGTGATAGTACCTAGCCTGTTTTTAGCACTCAGCCCCAAGCCAATTTGTTCCTACTTAAGAGGTAAATCTTAACAAATACATAACTTAATATTAAAAAAGGTTTAATAATTTCCAGAAACAATTGGGCACTGTAGTTTTTAACAACACTCAAACTGGAGGAAATAGTGGACTTTGTTGGGGACTATTTCCTGCGGTGGATTAATCCACATTTGGTGCTCTAGTGAGTATTTCCAGTAGCAGGATGGTGCATGTAGCATTGAGTCAGAATGTCCATGCTAATGAAGGAACATGTCACCCAGTGCAGTGTGGCTCATTGATGTGTTCTTAATAGTTTTTGGACAACAATGGAACTCCAAGAAATAAGATATATCAGGCTTTGGATACACACACAATACTTGTTAGTGGAATCAATTCATTGTTGTTGGTTTTTCTTGGGATTTATTGACAGTAAAAAAATGAAAAAAATAACACATATCATCGTCCCTATCCTGGAGTAGTACATGTTGCACTCTGCAGTCAGTATGTGAAAGTGAGCAGTAATTCAATACAGATTGCTGTACCTGCTGTTCGTAGCCCGAGGTGGGCCTGTCCGTCAAGCCCGTAGCCCCCGAGAGCTGCTCCCTCTGGGCTGTAAGGACCACCCTGACCTGTGAGACAACACACACCGTCAGACACAAATAAACAACACGCACACACACTCATATATACTCATGTTTACTGAGCGACCGACCAGCTGACTGACTTATGAACACCGACCTGAGCGATTTGACTGGTCAATCATGGGCTGAACTATTCTCCTCCTGGCGTTGATGAACCTGCAAAGGAGAGAGAGAATAAAGAAAGAGTGTGTTCAGAGAGAGAGAGAGAGATGAACGAGGTCACTCGTTAATGAAGAAAAAGGCTGACCGGGAGACTATTAACCTTTTCCATTTTACAACCACTTAACCCTTTCAGAGGGCAGAGTAAATCAACGTTAGGGCAGAGCAGGTATTGATCGCCCTGTGTTAATTGATTGATCTGCATTAATCGGGTCACTGTGTGTGTGTGTGTGTGTGTGTGTGTATGTGTGTGTGTGTGTGTGTGTGTGTGTGTGTGTGTGTGTGTGTGTGTGTGTGTGTGTGTGTGTGTGTGTGTGTGAGAGAGTGTGTGAGCTGCAGCAGGGATACAAATAAAAACATGTAACTTATCAGATTAAAAAATCAATTGTTTAACATGTAACACTGAGCTCATAATTTGGTTTGTATGTGTTTTTGTATCAATATCTGAATCACAGAAATTGAACAATTTGAAAGAAGTAATTGATCAACAACATGGACATGTGCTGTTTGTGTGTGTATGTGTGTGTGCGTGTGTGTGTTTTGCCTGTGCAGACACCATTTCGCAGATAGATGTGTGCCTGGGGAGTGAATAGGAGCAGTAAACCATCTGATTATTGGGTATTGATTTGCTGTTCTGTTTTATGAACATAGAGCATTTGGATTATACTGTACTGCAGCTTCAGAAAAAAAATGCTTAGCAGGACATTTTTTCCTGTTACGAGCCCCTCACTAATAAAGTAGATTATAGTCTTCTCTGAAAGTATTGTAAAAGTGTGACCTTTCATTTTACATTCACTTGCACAATAAGGAGTTACTAAGCTAAAAATATGACTTGTAAAATATAGATACTGTTCATTTCTGCAACACACTAGCACGCCAATATGTCATTGATGTGGCAACAGCCATGCTGTTAAATTGAAAGTTGATGCTTTACATTTAAACATGACAGTTTAATTGATTATTGATAAGCCACTGGGCTAGAATGAGTGTATTGATTGAAAGTGCACTGACCAGTTGTTGACCTGTAAGATGGTCAGTCCTGTGTCAAGGGACAGCTGCTTCTTCTGCTCCTCCGATGGGTACGGGTGCTGGGAGAAGACAGAGCAAGGGTTAAAGAAATCCACACACACCAGATTCACAAGTGAAGCTTTTTTTTTCTTCTTTTTAAAAAATAATTCCATGTATATTTTCGGAAACCACTACTTACAGACACAATATCTTATATACATATTATAATATTCACATACAATAGACAAAGCCAAATAAACACATAAATGTGTATTTTACATGCTATCTTCCCACTCTGAACGAATTATTGTTGTGGAAGCAAAATAGCACAAAATCTCAAATCAGACCAGTGCATTTTTGCCATTTTTGCCTGTAGTGTCTTGCCTTAAATCTACAATGAAATTATGTGCGATAAAGCTCAGTGTGAATGACCTTCCATCTGAATTCACACTGCACTCCAATTTTCAATCGCAGCTAGCCCTTGATCTCTCTCTGTAATTCTCTCTCACACACATATACTGTAATAATTGGAATGATGCAACATTTGATCTGCCTTAGTCTCTCATGCAGCGCTGGACAATAAGCTCTCTCACCGACAGGTGCTGAAAGAGCCATGCTCTCATGATATTTGTGGCCACTTTGGGGAAGATCCCCCTCTTCTTGTTGTTCCTCCTGTCTCTGTCGGAGTCGTCGTCGTCTCCTGTACTCGGGGAGGCCCCTCCTCCGTCCAGACCATCGCCTGCAGGGATGCACATATCATAGCTCAGGGACTGTTTGAGTGTCTGTCAGGATACAACTGATGCAAGTTCACAGTTTTGTGATATGTTGTATTACTATATGTTGTATTACTATTGTTTTTTACAACATTTACTGCAATAATGATCAATCATGCTACAAATATGTAACCAAACTGTGTTATATCCACAGTATCCAACATTAACAATACTAATGAGATCAAATGAGATACACTGTTACACTTAAAGCTGTGCTAGGCACTTTATTTTTGGCATAATATTCCATAATAATTTTTCAGCATATTGTACTTTGAGTGGTCTGAGAGAAAATTAGACTTCTGTGCCTCCTCTTGGCTCTGTTTTCAGGCTTTAGATAATCCAGCCTTGATGGGAGACTTTGGTCAATCACAGGTCTTTTCGGAGAGAGAGAGAGAGATAGAGAGAGAGAGAGAGAGAGTGAGAGAGAGAGAGAGAGAGAGAGAGAGAGCATTCCTATTGGCTGTTCTGTGCATGCATATGCCCATGCGACAGAGAGGAGAGAGCTGCAGGAAGAGGTCTTTCTCTACATCAAATGTTGGCGTTTTTTTGCATTCTACCCACTGCAGCTTTTTTTTATTTTTTAAAGATTTTTGGGGGATTTTATGTGTGTGTGTGTGTGTGTGTGTGTGTGTGTGTGTGTGTGTGTGTGTGCATGCGTGGGTGCGTGCGTGCGTGTGTGTACCTGTGTCGCTACAGTTGTCTGCTGTGCTGTGTGAAGGCAAGCCACAGGTGCCTGGTGTTCCCAGAGGAGTAGTGGCACATTCATCTGGCTCCCGTAACCATGATGCATTCTGCAGGGAGAGAAGAGAGGTTGGAGGCGGAGTAATGGGAAGATGGAAAATTTAAAGTATAGGGGAAAGGACACAGATTCATCATGCAACACATGGTCATTATTCAGACATTCAGTGGATGCAGCTGGACAGGTGAATTGTTACGGCAGCGTTACTGCATGCTATTTGACATTCTGTACTCCAGAAGCTTGTCTCACCTGCTCCGACAGACTGGTGCATGACCCAGTGAAGTCCTCCATGTCAGACTTGGAGCCGCCTTCCCGGTCATCCAGGATGAGGTCTGTAGGCATTTTGCCCTTCAGACAGGTGATGTAGCGATGGCAGAAGTTATCACACAGGTCATGCACCTTTGGAAACAGATTTAAATTCATCATTGCATACTGTGAACACCATTTCCTAATCAGTGCCTAAAAAGGTCATAGGAGTGCTGTGAACAATAAAGGATAGGTTCACATTTTTTTCAAGTCTCTCTTAAAATAAAATACACATGCCCATATGTACATTAAAGCAGTGTTTGCTTGCTGTAATCATTCCTCCTGTTGAAACTGTCCATTAAAAGACACATTTTGAACCTATCCTAAATTGAAACATGTACAAAATGTACAGTTATATTAATTCACATCTGATTAAATTAACTTTGTTAAGATTCAGAAAGACTGTTGTTCAATAGTTTTATGATAAACTGCAAATGATTATAGTGCTGTTTAGCAATTAACATACAAGTCTTGAATGTCAGACCTTCCCCACAAGCACATGAACACACAGTGTCCATAAAAAAAATAGAATTAAAATGAAAGTGTTAAAATAAGAGCATGCTTCTCTCCCACCCACCTTCTCTAACTCCAGTAAATGAAAGCGAAGAACCTGTATGGCCTGGATCATCTGTGGTAAGGAGAATGTGGAATAGTTACTGTATCAACACAGATCCCACAATGCATGTGTGAAAAAGAGTGTTCATATTTTTGTGTAATTTCAGTGAGGATCATACCAAGTTGTCGAGCTCAGGATTGGAAGAAAATATGGGCTTCTCTGATCGGATCTGTGACACAAAATAAACAAATAATTACTAATCTGAAAAAATCCTTTTATTGACATCTGTTCTGTGACCGGCTCTCACGGCTGTCACTCACCTGCTTAGCAAATGCGGCAATGTCGTCATTGAAGGATTCAGAGGAGCAGACATCGCTGTGATTGGTCATGCCAGGGAGGTGGGAAGTGGCTGAGAGGGAGGTGGAGTCTCGAGGAGAGCAGGTGGCGAGCTCGCACTTTTCAAACACTAAGGCCAGCAGTGGAAACAGTGGGTGACTGGACATACACACACACACACACACACACACACACACACACACACACACACACACACACACAGTTAACATACTATACATAAACACAGTAACAGTTGACATAGGGTACACACAATACATTCACAGAAGGTGTTACAAGAAACTTTATAGCACATTATTTATGAAGCAGACAGTTTTAAACATGTATTCACATGTATTTTTATATTAAGTATACAAATATATACTGTATGTTAATCTGTGAAGAGTGCAAACAAACACACACACACTTACCCATAGATCTGGTCTTTGTGGTGTTTGAGGGAGTCGTGGATGGTGGGTCCGTAGTTTGGGGGCGGAAGCGGTCGGACATCATCCCCGTACCCCCCCATCGACATGCCCTCCGACCCTGAGTAGTGCACCAGCTCTTCATACTGAAACACAATTAGATGGAAAGACAGAAAACATGAGACACATTCGACATCTGTGCCTGTCTGACATCAAATCTATTGTGATTATATTATGTAGCTGAGCTGTCAGGGGGCTTCAGTGACACAGCTTACTGGACTAACACTTAAGAGATCTGCTGCTGTGCTTTTAGTATAGTGTTTGCGTCCCAACTGCCGAACATATTTTGTGCTGCTGTTTAATAGTATAACTTAGTGTGTGTGTGTGTGTGTGTGTGTGTGTGTGTGTGTGTGTGTGTGTGTGTGTGTGTGTGTGTGTGTGTGTGTGTGTGTGTGTGTGTGTGTGTGTGTGTGTGTGTGTGTGTGTCTGTGCATTTATAGAACAAGGTCACTGCAGTTTTGTGTACTGTTAAATCCAGTTGTGTGTGCGCTTGTCCCCATTCCCTCAGAAGGAAAACTCTCTTTGTTTTCACTTCAGATAAAAGATTCTGAAAATCCTGCCACTCTCAAAATTATAAAAACTTTTAAATGCACTTTGATAACCTTAAAATGCAAAGCAAGACAAGTTTTTAAAAAAATTGGAAAAAATGCTGATTGTCTTATTTCTTGGAAAGTCTAATGTTTGGTGCTTAGAAGAAGAGCGGAGGATGGGAGAAGAGATCTATGGAGAAAGATGATGAGTCTGTAGCTGCTAATACCCTCTCCTCCCTCCTCGACTCAGACTAGGCAGCAGCCGTGCTGAGACGTCCCCACAACCCACTGTGATAGCCTCACTGGGGCCCCGCTCACACACACTCTAACACAGTGAGTCAGATCACGCTCACAGAAACAATCACACACACGCACAGAGACAGCACAGAGACATCTTGTACACATAGCAACATGAATATACATGTCTGGCTCCCCGGTTACGGAGCTAATTTGTGCTTCACTGCAGCTTCTGTCTCTGAGGCGACTTTGCTCACGTCAGCAGATTTGCTTCTGTTCTCTTTCTGCTGGATTAAAGGGACTCCCGCCACAGTCCCACAGGGCCACCAGAATCAAAGACAGCACCAGCTAGGTGGCCTGGCCCAGACACCTTTCACTTCTGTGTTATTTTAACCAAGCTATAAAAGTTATTATCTGCTTAGCCTACTTTTTCTGTGGACACTATTGCCCAGGCAGGCTGCCACAGAAGGTTGTGATTTACTACAGAGGCGTGTGACTGCTGATAACAGCAGGGACAGTGACTGTTTGTTCTTTCAGATTTGCAGTAATTAAAATTTTAAAATATAATTTTCTATTTAGTTTTTACTACTGTCAGAACTGCATTTTTGTGCAAAAGTGTCCAATTTGAGATGTTTGTTTTTTTGTTATGTGTGGAGTGCAGGCATATCTAAATTGTAAGTGGTGAGGCAGCAGCAGTGAAACGGAACTTAAAGCAATTATTCCTAAATAGTCTCTTTATGTTGACCTCTGGGGATTAAATAAAAGAGAAATTGAATTAGTCTTCTTAATGTGCATGCACTGCCCTCCTGTAAACCCCTCTGCAGGACCCCTTGAGGTCTCAGGACCCCAGTTTGGGAACCACTGTCCTAAAATGGCTTATCAAATTGTTGTATTCCAGAGTCCCATATGGCCACCGGGATCACAGAAAGCACCTGCTCTGAGGCCCTGGCCCGAGACACCTTCTAGTTTTTATGGAGGCTGGCTATTAACACAATCACTGCTATCGGATTGCTCGTCTCTCTTTACGCACGGCTACTATCAGGTTTCTGTGCGTCAAGCAGATCAAAGCGCTCAAGTCGAGATGACAAATTCCGCGAATTTTCCCTCTTTTGTAAAGTCACGGAGCTGGTAAATAGGCTTCAGCAGGACAACAACTTTTAATTGTGGTATTTCAACCGACGTAGAAAAGTTATTGCAATCCCAACAGACGTGTTTAGACATTTATGCAGGAACAACGTCCTTTAGCTTTGTAGAACTGGATGTATATCATATTGACTAAATTCTGTAAAATAAAAAAGGTTAAAAATAAAATTAAGAGGAAATTGGATGTACAGTTTCGTCTTACATTTCAGAAGCGCTTAAAAGTCTCAATGAATGAATATAGCCTACCTTTACCGTTAATAAAGACGTGTCTACTTAACTTTGTAAACATCTACATTTTATTTTATTATAATGGATATTACCAATGTCTCTTTTCTACATTTTTTTAATAATTCTGAAGAAAAAAAGCATAGCTACCAACTCGAACTCATTCGTTTTCTGCGTCTATTAAGATAAATGTGAATTTGTTAATGTTTCGTAGTTTTTTCGGCACTTTAATAAACAAGACTGAGAACAACATAAAGCTGAAACAAACTTGAACGATACGAGCGAAAGCTGATATAAATGCAAAGCATTTAAAAGGGACTCGAGCATTATAGTTTAAAACAAAATAGTGTGACTACAGACGTTTGGAAAAGGAATGTCTCGTGCATTTAAAGCAGACAACACAAATGAAACTGGACCTGCCTACACAGTGCCGTAAAAAATAAAACTTTGAAACTCTCTCCCAACATGTTTCCAGCAAACACGCATTAGCCCAATCTCCATTTGATTTCTTCAAATTTCACAAGGACTTTTGTTTATCAGCGTTATTACTGTACAAACTATAAAGTTAAGCTGGCTCAGTGAAATATTACATCAATGTTTTTCTTTTTAACATCCAGTAATCATTTTACTTAACCTGAGGCTAATATTCAGAAAGTATTTTATTATTACAAGCAGCAGAAAGCTAGTTAATTCTTTATTTTGCTTTGCGTTGTTTTGGTCGAGTTGGTTCTCTCTCTCTCTCTCTCTCTCTCTCTCTCTGTGTGTGTGTGTGTGTGTGTGTGTGTGTGTGTGTGTGTGTGTGTGTGTGTGTGTGTGTGTGTGTTGTACAGTATGTGTGTCTATGTACTTCATACAGCAGTGATTTTCTACACACTGTAGCCTACATCTCTAATTGCTCTCCTCCAGGTTCGGCCGCTGTCCATCAGCCACTGTCTGTTTCTCCACCACCATCATGCCTCTGAATCACTGTGGCAAAAAACTCACCTACTTACCAAGCTGAAGAGCTGCGTCTCCTCTCCTCTGAATGAGCTAAACCACCCTAACCCGTATGTCCCATTATAACGCCTGACTGACATTGAGTAAATCCATATTATTCTCAGGAGAGGATGAGATATTAGATAAAAATCAACATTTCCTCGTAGCCTGAAGCATTTTGAGAGATTGCTGCTTTCATCTACAAGTTATACATATAAGTTATATATACCTCCATTGAATTGCATTTCACCGTATTAATTAGGGATAATGCCTGGTTAAAGTTGTTTCTTATTGTTTCTTTGCAGCACCATAAAAGCGCGTTGGTATGTGAAAAACATTTATAAATAGTCTTTATAGTAAAAAAAAAAAGTAAATGCATTCGAGTAGGCTACTAGTCCACAGTGTGTTTCCAGTGGGCCTTGTGTTTTGTATGGCTGCTACACCCAGACCAAGCAGTGCAAAGAGGATTCCCAACCATATGCTCCCATTATGATGCTTTTTAAGCACATACTCTCCCTGATTATATAGAATATGTTATCCCATCAGACTCTGGTCTAAACCATTCTCATAAAAAAAAAAAAAATCAGCAGACCCACCCTCTTATCCATGCGACCCGACAGCCAGTCCTACACCGGAGAAGATGATGCGCTGCTCGGTTAGTCCAGCGAGCTTTGCTCCCTTCCTCTGTCCCTGTGGTCCTGGAAACAAAAGTAAAAATGTTTTTATACGAATTAACACTGAGTTTGTGAATATGATTAACACCATGAAAAGCAAGGATTCAACAAAAACATGAGGCTGTGGGTAGAAAACAGTTAAGACCTGCTCCCTGTTTGTGTGTGCGTGTGCGTGTGTGTTTACTCCGAGCCCATCGCGTTTTATATTACAACATTATGTTACGGGACTGGAGATTTTATGGAGGTTGTTATCCTTGTAGCCTATACGTTACTAGTGGTGTGATCTTAATGGTTTATAATACACTTAATGGCAATAAACGCTATAGCCTAATAAAGCTCGCATCCTATTAAATAGCCTACCCTACTATTGGCTGATGGTGTTGGGTATAGCCTAATAGCCTATACACGGCTCCAGTAAATGGTGTAAAATGTCCCACCGAGACGTAAATATCCAGTCCTGTTCGGGCCGTGTCCGGTGTAGTCCAGAACCCCGGTGAAAGGGAGCAGCGGTTTCCTGCAGCGCCTCGCCTCCGCCTGGTGCGCCTCTCGCTCTGGATCGCAGCGGTCGGGGATGCTCGGTGCTGTGGAGGGCAGGCAGAAAGCGTCCCTTCCTGTTTGGCTCCTTGTGCTCGCTGTCCACGCAGCATACGGCGACAGGCTGGAAAATGTCACTGCTGGGAGTGAGCGATGGTGTTTTCCGTCTCAAGAGGAGAGAAGAAAAAGAAGACGAAGAGGAGAGGAGAGGAGAGGAGAGGAGAAGGAGTGGTGATGGAAGCGGTGTGCGGGGAGGTTTCGGAGGGTCAAAACGCGACGGGGTCTCTTTGCCCCCTCCCTCCCTCCATCCCTCCTCCTCCTCCTCTTCCTCCTTTAGCCTACTCCTCCTCCTCCTTATCACACGCAAGAGAAGAAGAAGAAGAAGACCCCCTCGATCGTTTTATCTCGGCTCTCCTCCGAGCTGATATCGCTCCTCAATCATTCATCCATCCTTTGCCACTTTCTCCCTCCCTGCTGCAGCTGCGCTAGTAGGCTATCATCTCAGGATAACTCGGGAGAATAATCGTGCTAACTCTAGCGGGGTGGAACGTTCAACAGAGTCTATCCCAATAATTTGTGTGATAAGAATAAGATTTTTTAGGTAGCCTATTTTATCCCTTACACACAGCATGCGAAAGAGATATTTCTTTGAAAAAATGGTAGGCTAGTCTACATTTTAAATCTTGGTCTGATTACAAATGAACATGGATATGGAAATAATAAATATAAATATGCACTTTTAAACCAAGAGGAAATGGCGCAATCAAAATCATTCTACATGTTGTTTTACCTGTATGAGAGTTAATGCAAAAATGCAATAAAAACAAAAAACAAAAACAAGAGTTATAGCCTAATGAAGTTGCCTCTCATACCGGTAATAGCCTAAATAAGTTTGAAGCGTGTCGATGACAGCAAATTACTGGCTGATAGCCTAATAGCTTTCAAAGTGTTTTATTGTTTTGTCAATCAATCGTAAGTCAGCCTTTTGACACAGCCCAAATGTCACCCTTTGGCCCACTTTTGTTGATTGGAAGTGAGAAAACAAAGCTCGTTAGAAAGTTTAATTTTAACCAGAGAGAGAGAGAAAAAAAACCTTTCACATGTTGCGGAATAGCTCAACTCCCAGTCTTGTGTTGTAAATGTCTCCTAAGTAACATAATAATTATTCAAAACGCTCCTCTTTCCCCGGTCCCGCTGTGAGGGGCCAACAGGCGGCTGCACTTCAATCAGCAGCGGCTTGGTGGGGAATAGCGGCCGGGGTAGGCGTCTCCGTGGGCGGCATGGAGTTTGACCGTGGGGCGGCCTGTGAGGGCCCAGCACTGTCCATACAGCCAGGGGTCTTTTAACTCTGCAGGGTGCTGGTTTCCTGCAGGGGTGATCACAGCGTTCAACCCCCTCCTACACTGAGCCGGTAATACAGCCATGAAGCAGTGTCAATGGGCTGGAAAAGACGATCCTCCGAGGCTTGTTTTCACTTTGTTAACAGGTTGAATAATAAGGATTAACACCGAAGTGTGCATCATCTGAAGAGTTCACGTTTACAGGGTTTTAGATTTCCTCATTTCTCTTCATGCTTTACAATTCACAAATGCGTACAGGCTACTTGATGAAATGTTACTAGAGTGACTTCTTGAGCTGGTTTCAGTGTTTTTCACTTTTCAATTTGGACCATAAATCTTAAGTCTCTGTAACATTTATCTAAGAGATTATTATCTCAACATGCAGATTACACTCATTTACATCACAAACACTAAAGGATCTGTCATTTTTATCACTCCTCCTTGTGTCCGTGGGACAACACCTACTTTTCTGCCCTGCATATGTTAATGACAGCCCATTTAACACAACATATGTTGTTAAACCTGTGCTGAAAGGTAAAACAACTGCAGTATGTTCCCTCTCTCTCTCTCTTCTCTCTCTCTCTCTCTCTCTCTCTCCCTCTCTCTCCCCCCCCCCTCTCTCTCTCTCTCTCTCTCTCTCTCTCTCTCTCTCTCTCTCTCTCTCTCTCTCTCTCTCTCTCTCTCTCTTTCTATATATATATATATATACACCCACACCCAAATCATTGTACTGTCTTGTTTGAAACTTTAATGTTCCGTTTGGAATCCTCCTTAACATCTCAAACTTAGCATTGTTTCATCAGTTAGATACTTTGCATATGAAAATAGCTCATATGCTTGCTTTTGTACTGATAACATGTTTCTGAAGTCCTCTCTACAGAAAATGATGCATTGTTTCTGTTTGGGGTCTCCAAAGACCCTAGATGTAAAACATGATAACATGCAATGGATTTTCATCTGCTCCATCTGTTATTGACGTTGACAGTACTTTATATACAGCACTGCCCTCCCAAATCCCAAATAAGTCTATTTGGATTTTTCTTACTGGAGTTGTATAACAATTTGTTCATGAGAGGCCAGACAGTCTCTGGGGTCAAACATAAGTAACATCATATGTAGGATAACATGCTGTACATTTGTTTGTGTGTGAATGACACATACATGAGGAACATATGTATTTGTTCATGCATAGCCATTATAACAAAGCATCAAATATTTCCTTATTCAACAATACATTATGCTCATTTCCATTCAATACTTTTCTATACATTGAGTTACAAGAAAGGGAAAGAAACATTTAAAGGAAGTAATGAAGAAGTATAGCCAGTAAAGTTTCATTATCTGCACAAACATGATATAGATTTCCTTTTGATGTCTTCAGAAAATGTTCTTATTGTCTTCCAAACATGCTGTTATACTGAATGATTTCCAACCTAATTATCTGAAATCTGCAACTTTGAGCATCATGCTGCATGTTTTCAGCAGCATATCACTTGCATGCTTTAATTTTACACGTTTGTGTGTTTTGTTGTGTGATGGGTTAATTAAGGTTTACAATATTTCCACTTCTCTCTCTCTTTTCGCTCTCCTGTAAGAAACAGGCTCCTCTCCTGCACCACACAGTTGAATATCAGTCAGGCAGGTTCACTGTGGGACCATTCTGCATGTCAAGGCTGCTGCAGTTATTTGTCACTCCCTGTCAATGCTCAAGTGCTTGCTTCTCTGCACCCACCAAGGCCTGTTGAGTTTGTGTGCTCGGACTAGCATGCAAGTGTGTTCATGACAGCGGTATGTGTTTGTGTGTCTGTGGTTTTGTGTGCTTGCTTACTTGTTTGCGTGCCTGCTGGAGGGCCAGTGTCAAGGTGCTCCTATTCTAAGTTGGGCCTCACTGCAGGCAATGCCCTGGGCTAGCAAACAGGGAACAACAAGCAGAGTGGAAAACTGCATAATTGTGGATGGTTGTTTACCTGTAAGACTGCATGTGTCTTTGTATCTCCCTGTTTGAGATTAGAAATATAATTGACCACTGTTATCTCATAAAGTTCTAACTAGATTGCAAACAAAATATGGCGTACTACTCATCTGCAAACTTGTCCCCTGTAGTTTTCCCCCAACATGCTGCTGTTGGTGCAAACAGAAATATGACATTGCCAGCTGTTGACCTCGTTCGAATGTAAATGCTTCATCTGCAAGGTGAAAAACAACAACCTCTACAAACTGCTGCTACCCTCACATTGCCAAAAAGTCTAGTTTACTTGACTCTACCAGAATGACACGGAGGGAGGTAGAAGGCCACCCAGCCTTGTTGACTTCAGTGACTCCGCCATTAAAAAAATATGGCTGCCGTGACCTTTTGCACAACTGCTCAAAACATCAGAGAGCTGAGCTGTGACCCTCCACTGCTTGCATGAGAGAGGGAGCAAAGTGATGGAGGGAAGTAAAGGGAGAAAAAGAGGATGAGGGAAGGAAACAGAGAGGGGAAAAAGTGAGGGGCAGTCTATGGGTGCAGAGTGCATTTTTATGAGCCTGTGCCTCTCCAGTTTCTGGGCCGTCTGGCTGCATAGACATAAATTCTCGCCCCCTCCATCCCTTCCTCCTTCCACCTCGCCTGCTTTCTTCTGGTAAACTTGCCAAGCAAATCCAGCCATATCTGCTATTGCAGCCTATTTGCAAACTTTCCTCCAGTTTATTGTCTTCTTGACCCTCCCGGGTCATTCCTTTTCCTCTACTTACCCGTTTGGGCAAGGACTTTGACCATCTCTCCATCCTTCCATTCACACTTCTGCCTTCCTGTTTCTATCGCTTTTTGTTTATAATAAGCCAACACTGCCTTTCTCCCTTCTGTTATTTTCTTCCTCTCCTTCTCCACCCCCTCCCCACTCTTATAGATGGAGATTAACTGGGGAGTGCAGCGCCATCCGTCCTCCTGACTGTTTGTTGTTAAGGAGATGGATGGAGGCTCCCTCTGCCAGCCCAACGCAGCCGCAATTACACCAGCCGCCATGATGGATGGAGGGGAGGGAAAGGGTGGGGGGTGTGTGTGTGGGGGGGGGGGGGGGGGGGTGAGAGAGGGAGATACAGAGAGGGGCATCTATCACGCCCCTTAATCTACCTGTCACTGCTAGGGCTTGGGTGGAGGGGGGAGAGTGTGTGAGGGGAGGAGGAGAGTCAGCTTTACCCTGACTGCTGGTCAAAGGTTCAATTATTTTCTTTACTCTGAATTTGTTTTTTTGCTTTATGTAGAATTAGGGGCCTGCAATGACTGGACTCATTAAATGCCCTGATCACTCCAATTGATTTCCTGGAGCTTATTGGATTCTGTTGAAAATACTGTGTACATACATGTGTGTGTGTGTGTGTGTGTGTGTGTGTGTGTGTGTGTGTGTGTGTGTGTGTGTGTGTGTGTGTGTGTGTGTGTGTGTGTGTGTGTGTGTGTGTGTGTGTGTGTGTGTGTGTGTGTTGACAGGTGTTAGTGCAGGAAGAGAGAACTCATTTCTGTTCTGATAAAAAAATGTTTCCTTTCAAGTGCTTGTGGATGCATTATTCTTTTGTAGTTCAAGTATGAATAATGTGGTATATAGTTTTCTACCTAAGTTTAATGAAGTGACTGCTTGCCTTTACCTCAGCTAAAACTAAAATACATACTGAAAATGCATTATCTTGCCCATGGGCATCAACAGGTAATATGCTGCAGTATCTTTTGCTCTTTTTCAAAGATGCTCACTTTGCATGTAGACACATTCTTTGCATAGACCCCATTATGGCATATATACATATACACACAACCAAGCACTGCATAAACATGCAAACATCTTGATAGCACACACACACACATACTCCCACACTAAGTTGTTTATCATCCCATCATTGCCTCTGCATTCCACCCACACACACTCGCCTCTACAGCATCTCAGCTCATCCTCATACCTGTTGAAGGTATCGAAGCAGTGACCTATCATCTAGTAAATCTGCATACATTACCTGTAATGCCTCTCCATTTTCTCACAATGCTACAGAAATATTATGAAAAGTAATCTAAGGATTCCTACCCTCTTCCCCTTCGCCTCCTCCCATCCCCATCTCCCTCCTCCACCTCCTCATCTGTCCAGAGGAGTGAGAGATGGGATGGAGGGATTAATACTCTTCCGCCCAAGCCAACCCTGGGAATGATAGATGGACAGATGCAGGAAGGGAGGAGAGGGAGATTAAAGGAGAGAAGTCTTGAGGGTTCATAAATCCAAAGTGGGAGACCTGGTCCACATCACACACTAATAAGATCTGCAAGAAATTCATGATGAGGGAGAGAGAGAGAGAGAGAGAGAGAGAGAGGGAGGGAGGTAGACATAGGTGCAGAGAGAGATGGGAGCAGTGTAATAACATTAGATGTAGGCCTAATCTAATCATGACAATAAGATGTGAATGGATGAGTGTGAGTATGGTGATTATGCAGAAGAAGGATGGTAGTGTGTTGATGAAGCTTTGAGGCACGAGGACAGGCTGCGTTATTGGACAACAGATCAGGTGGGTTATAGTCTTCATTGGGGAGCTTTCTGCTGCAAACCTATAAAAACACTGTGTTCATTATAATTTAGTCTGATTTTGTCACTCTAACCATTCCCAAAGTGAAAGCACACATGTCCGCAAAATGCCTCAATTTGCCCCAAAATGTGTCTATTGAAGGGAATCATCCTGTTTGTATTGGTTATGAAACCTGTGCGCTCATTCCTGTGTGTCATCATTATGTGAAGAATCAACTGTAGTAAAGTAAGTTACGTAAGTTGCTGTTTTGCAGCAGTGACCTGACTTGGATCAGATAGAGTGCTCCTTCACTTCCCTCCTCTCCTCCACGACCCCACCACCACCCTCCACCCCAAACTCCCCAACCTCCCCTCCATCCACCCAGGCCACATTTTTCATGGCCTAGCTGTCGGAGGGCTGTGATTGCTTGGCTCTGCAGACAGATAGCCGATATGCTCTGATTAATAGTTGAGGCCCAAGAACTTCCTCATTGATCAACAGGACAGGCTGAAAGAGGAGGAGGAGGAGGAATGGAGGAGAGAGAAAAAGCATGCCCTGTCGATCTGCTGTCGAAGTGCTGGCTGATAACCCTGATAGTGGCTCTTGGAGTGTGTGTGTGTGTGTGTGTGTGTGTGTGTGTGTGTGTGTGTGTGTGTGTGTGTGTGTGTGTGTGTGTGTGTGTGTGTGTGCGTGTGCGTGCGTGCGTGCGTGCGCGTGTGTGTGCTTGTTTATAATAGTAAAGAGATAAGCAGATGTTAGAAACAGGATGAAATGGAAGCACTGCAGTGAAAAGTGCTTCAGGTTTATTCACTTTCTTCACATGTTTAAAGCTTTGTCTCTGAGGTGTCTGATAGCATCTGTGACTTTTCCATTAATAAGAAAGCACGCAGGTTATCAAACAACACTCACACACTAGCTATTTGACTGCCAGCTAATGTCTGACAGAGTGTGTGTGGTGTGTGTGTGTGTGTGTGCATGCGTGCGTGTGTGATTGTGGGCTGAAACATAAAATACGTGTTTGATATGAGGATGCTATTAGCTATCCACAAGAGACATTTCAAATTAATGCTGTTGTATTCATCATACTTGTTGAGGTCAAATGTGCTTTTGGTCTATTTTTTACTAAGTGTACGAGTATACGAGTCTAGATGAGTATAGTATAAACAAGTATTTATACTAAGTGTCCCAGGTACGTCTGCAGAGTGTATGTGTTACAGTATCTACATATGTGTGTGTCCCCTCCTGCTGCTCTGTCCAGCCCCTAGTTGATTGATGATCTAAACTCCCACGGGGTCAGCGGGGTCATGACCTCCCACTTTTGACCCCCTACTGAGAGGGTCACACACACACACACACACACACACACACACACACACACACACACACACACACACACACACACACACACACACACACACACACACACACACACAGAGCAGCCCAGAGCAAACAGATGGCCTTGGGGACAACTGCTGCTTCCTCATCTTTCTCACACAAACACTCTCCAAAACGGTTACAAACACAACAACACAACTGTATCACTTCCACGGATAGCCTACACAGTGACTTAACACATTCAGTTTCCCTCCCAATTCATGAACATATGCTAAATAACGATAGAAATAAATCTGCACTAAGGGTTTTTAAACAGTATTGCTGCCTTTTATTAAGAACAACAGATAAATACCAGCATGTCAAACTATTCTGACTTTTGTTTCCTGGTGTTTTACAGAGAATACGAAGAAATGGGTTTTACACACATGTAGCAATATCGCGCCCTAGTGATAATACAGGGTTATGGCAACTGATAAATATTGTGAAAAAAACAAACGAAAGCTAATATGTAGGAAACAGCCATTAAATATGTGTTATTATAAGTATAAAGTCTCATAAACTCAGCAGGTGTAAACCTTAATGTTCTACAAAAATATAAAATCTAAGACAACCAAGATATATAGGGGAGAGGAGCATAAATGAAACTCGTTCTGCAACCCCAAATTGATTTCAACTTTAAAAACATCTGTAAAGACATAAAAAAAAATCTTCTGGGAATAATACCAAATCACACAGATCAAGCACAATGCGGAGATAGTTGTGGATGGATGGGGAGGAGGTGGAGAACAGGAGGGCTTAGAGAGAAAATAGAAGAACATGATGATGAAGCAGAGCAGCCAAGCACACTAGTTGCTCCTTATTTGTTTCAGGGGTCAGTGATAAGAGCTGATCAGGTTTTTTAATGTGATCTGATCACACCGTCCTTTTCTCAATATTCTCCTGCAGCAGCAATCTTCAGCCACATCTCCACATGTCTCTCAATCTCCTAAGAGGTGGAGGGAAGGTTTTTGAGGACTTTATCATCTATATGTTTGTAATACATATTATACAGTAACATATCACTTTGGCATATATACCTCTCTGGCTTTCTTGAGTGAGCAGCGGTCTGTGACTCTTCTACTCATCATATCAGCACAGTGAGCAGTGTCCCTAATGAAAATGGTCTGGGCTTCCTCTCCGTCCTGGACCACCGACAGCTCCTTCCATGGGTCAACTCCACCTGTGGTAATAATGATATATTTTTTAAATGAGTCAATAAAATCCTGAACCACCGTTTTGCTATTCCCGCACCAGTCATTTGTTGTGATTTTGTCTCTAGTAAACCCAGTCTCACCATTGACATAGAGGACCCTGTGTGTGTGTGGGTTGTGATTTTCTCCATAATAAGTGTTTGTGAAGGCAATGCGTCCAGGCAGGGAATGCTGGGAAATGCCAAACAGCATGGAACAGAATTGAGTCAGGGCTTGAAGGGTCATCATCCCAGAGAACGGACAAGTGGCATCCTCACAAGTCTGGTCTACACACACACACACACACACACACACACACACACACACACACACACACACACACACACACACACACACACACACACACACACACACACACACACAAAGGAGTGTCAGGACATAACATGAAAACAGTCGACTATGTGTTTTTGATCCAGATTCTAGAGTGTGTGTGTGTGTGTGTGTGTGTGTGTGTGTGTGTGTGTGTGTGTGTGTGTGTGTGTGTGTGTGTGTGTGTGTGTGTGTGTGTGTGTGTGTGTGTAGTACAGAAGCCAAACTCGGTGCAGGTCTGGTAAGTCCACTGTCTCTCCGCTCTCCTGCCTAAGGGGAGGGACGTGTCCATCATATCCTTCACTGTTTTCTCATGGGAGATGTCCAGACACGGTTCCTCACTGGTGGAATGGTAGATCTGCACAAGCAAACACACACAGGAAAAAAAACACACATACAATAATACAATAATAGAGAAAACTCCTGCCTTTGGTTCCTTGGCTGCATAATTCTACTGGTAAGAGATATCCTAAATGGTTGCACCTTTTCATTTTAACTCTAGGGGGCAAGCCTATCTCTAATAAGGAATTCATGAAAATGGCTCAACGGGGACATCTGGTGGTTATACTGAGCATAAAAAAAATAAAAAAGAGAAAACTGCAAGCTGGAGTGCACCCTTGTACTGTTTGAGATTTCCATACCTTTGCAAGTTTAACAAGGCGGTTGTAAGCCTCCACCTCCTCTTCGTATGCCTTGCTCTTATTGGTCATAACACCACAAAGCTCATTAATAGACATGAGCACTCCTTCTTCATTGTACTGCACTGTTCCCATGACGATGTCGGCCAGGTTTTGCATTAGCTCTATCTGAAGCAGGTGTATAACAAAATAGTTATTTTCCACTCAGAAGCATTTGCTCTGTATCAGAATGGAAAAATAATGAATCAAACAAAGATGTTTCAAAACAACAAAAGTTTCCCAAACTTTTTACAGTCTTGTACACCTGAATGCAACTCAACTGTGTACCATTGACTTACTGTGTAGGCCTACTTCAGAGGAAAACATTGTAGGCCTTACTGACAGTGAAATGTTACTGGTAATGTTAGATATTCAGATTTTACTCACAAAATATCACAAATGCATTATAATACAGTTAAAAGCTCACCTTTAACAGACAATTAAAGTCCTGTTTAGTGGGCACATGTTAAACAATCCAGTATGGAGAGTTCACTACACCAGCATGCACTGAGAACAATCCTAAATGCAAGATGCCAGAACAGAGTTCTTTATTCGGCATTGTTAAGCCTAACAACCACTAAGTTTTTCCCTTAAAGCTTCTCATAAAAACCAACGCCGTCACCTGATCATCAAGATTCGTAGGGATCGTACAGCAGCCAAAATCCATGGCCACTTGGCTAGCATTCCCGCTCATTAGTGCTTCCACAGCAGCAAAGGCTTCCCGCACACCAGCCAGACACTGCAGGAAGGGGATGAGGGTGAATTTAACACATGTGAGAGGCGGAAATGTAATACCTGCCATACGATGCACAGACAGGCGGCTGTTCTCACACCTTCTCTGAGCCACCAACTGCTTCGTTCATAAGACTCAAGCCAACAATCTGTAACAGAGGAAATCACAATGTGAGAGTGACAATGTTGTTATATAAAGGAGGCTAACTAGAAAATGCATTTCCTGCAGAAAATGCCTTTGAATGCTGAAAAGCTAAATTGCTTAAGCTAAACTGGATTGCAGTCATCATTGCATAAGAAGAAGGTGAAGTAGTTGAGATTGAAGTGTTAAATAATACCAAAAACGTATTAAACAATAGGGGAATATTTTAAGTTTAAAAAAGAAAAGAAATATCAAAAAGGTCAAAAGGTCACAGTACAGGTATGTCAGAAAGTGATAACAAGTAATGTTATAGCATGTCAAAAAAAGTGATAAAAAAGTTATAGTATAGTAGTTGATAAAAGTCCTATTATAGAATGTTGAAAATTAAATCATAGTATGCTATACTATATAGAAAAAGGTCATATTGTAGAATGTAGAATAAAGTGATAAAGTCATAGTATAGTATGTGGGAAAAAAAAACATTAAAAAGTCTAAGCATATGGGCGCCTGAGTAGCTCACCTGGTAGAGCGCACACACATTTATAGAAGTTTACTCCTTGCCTCAGTGGCTGCAGGTTTGACCCTTTGCTGCATGTCATCCCCCCTCTCTCTCCCCTTTCATATTTTTTTTTTTTCAAATAAAAAGTGTCATAAATGCCCCAAAAACTATAGTATTGTATGTTGAAGAAAAGGGCCAGCCCAGACTGGGGCAGTTTCTACTTGCTGGTTTCCTGTTAGAGCAGTGCTAACCACTGCAAAAGAGTGGCCAGAGGTACGTATACCTCTTGAGTCCAAGTTAAAAACATCAGCAGGTTCAAACTCCTCCTATGAATTATGAGTCACTTCCCATTTGGAGAGTTTTTAAAATGTTTTTACTCTTCGTCCTAAAAGAAGACAGAAAGATGTTGGAACTGACTTCTCTCTCTGAGGTGTTTAAATGAGGCTTTATCCATAAGAGACTCCTTTATGAAACAGAAAAACACAAATGGCAAACTCTACTACCTACAGACTGTGGAGCAGTTTCTTTACCAGTTAAGCTCTCAGAACTCTGAAAAGTAATCTCAATATTTATATTTCAACTTCACAGTCGCTTCACCTCTGTGAAGCAGGTTTTAAGCTATTTCATCTTCTTTCTCTTCAGATCTCTTTGTTTATCAGCCCAGATGGTCCAGTGGGGAAAGATGCTGACCGACAACCAGGAGACGTGGGTTCAAAGTGTTTGTGAAGAATGAATGTGGTTTCATTTGTGTTAGTCTATCTCAACTTATGAATTTCCAACAACAATTTCAACTCATGAATTTCCAGCAACAATTTCAACTTGCTAATTTCCAAATTTCCATGAACAAAACACTTTACATTTTTTTTTGTCTGCAGGCTGTTCAGCTAAACTTATCAATCAAGTATTAAGGTAGCTCAAGTGTAAAACCCCTTAACATAAACCAAATAACATGACAACTGCGCTTTGTGTCATGTGATCTTCAACACACAAAGAGAGATGATTAATATTAAAGAGAGTGTTCTTCCCCAGAATCGAGTATAAAGAAAGGACAGGAATTATAAAGTAAAAAAGTATAGTAAGGAAGGTCTTATATGTCAAAAAATGTCATAGTTTAGAATGTTAGAAAGTCTGAAAGAACATACAAACTCTACAAAAAAAGGGGGCAGCACAGATTGGGAATCAAACCTCAGTCAGAGACCGCATTTCCTACCTGCCAGTGCTTGTTGCAGCAGTGCAAACCACTGGACCACTGTGCTACAAAATTGAGTATGTTGAGTAGTCATAGTGTAGTACGTTGAAAAAAGCCATTAAAAAAGCATAGTATGTTAAAAGAAGTGATAAAAATAGTCATAGTATAGTATGTCAGAAAAGTCATTGTTTAGTATGTTCAAAAAATGATAAAAAAGTAATTGTATAGTATGTCAACAAATAGTCATGGTATGTCAAAAAAAGTGATAGTATAGTAAGTCAAAGAAAGTCTGGAAAAATATGCAAATTTCACAAAAAAGGGCCAGGCCAGACTGGGAATCAAACCTGGGTCAGAGACTGCATTACTTTCCTGCTGGTGCTTGTTGGAGCAGTGCACACCACTGGGCCAAAGTGCTACCAAATTCAGTATGTTGAAAAAAGTGATAGTATAGTAAGGCAACGAAAGTCTAGAAAAGTATGCAAATTTGTAAAGAGTAAAGAGCCAGCATGGACTGGGAATCAAGCATGAATCAGAGACTGCTGTGTCTACTTGCTGGTGCTTGTTGAAGCTGTGGAAACCACTGGGCCACTGTACTACAGAATTGAACATGTTGAAAACAATCATAGCATAGTATGTCAAAAAAAGTGATAGTATAGTAAGTCAAAGAAAGTTTGGAAGAGCATGCAAATGTCACAAAAACAGGTCCAGCCTGGACTGGGAATCAAACCTAGGAGAGAGTCTGCAGTTACCATTTACCGGATCTTGTTGGAGCAGTGTAAACCACTGATAAAGGTCCAGGCTGGATAGTATAGTATGTTGAAAAAAGTGATAAAACAATCATAGCATAGTATGTCAAAAAGAATTATAAAAAAGTGAAAGTATGGTATGTCAAAAAAAAGTCATATTACAGTATGTTGAAAAATGTTACAAAAAAGTCATATTATAGTATGTTGAAAAATGTTACAAAAAAAGTCATAGTATAGTATTTCGAAAAAGACACGTATAGTATGTCGGAAAAAGTGATAAAAAGTCATAGTATAGCATGTCAAAAAAAGTCATAGTATAGTATGTTGAAAAAGTGATGAAATAGTCATGGTATAGTATGTCGAAAAAAGTTATGACAATATCATAGTATAGTAAAAAAGTTGTAGTATAAATAGTATGTTGAAAAAAGTGATAAAAATGTCATAGCATAGTATGTCGAAAAAAGTAATTGTATAGTATATCATAAAGAAGTCAAATAGTTTGCCAGAGAATGTCTGGAAGAACAAGCAAACTCCCCAAGAAAGGGACTAGCCTGGACTGGGAATCAAATCTGGGTGAGTCTGCAGTGCCTACTTAATGCAGCAGTGCTAACCACTGAGCCACAATTCCACCATATAACATGTTGAAAACAGTCATCGCATAGTATGTTGAAAAATAGTGATAAAAAAGTAATTTTATAGTTCATAAAAAATAGTCATGGTATGTCAAAAAAGTGATAGCATAAAGAAATTCTGGAAAAAAAAACCAAAGGACTAAGTCATAGTATGGAATGTTGAAAAAAAGAGTATAGTATGTTGACAAAAAGTGGATTTAGAATTCTCCACCAACATTACTTATGTGGAGAATGCTTTCAATCAGGATTTAGACCATAATGTTGTGTAATAAAATTAATTAATGAGAAATTAAACGGTAAAAATTGTGATTTGTTTTGGTAATATGCTGACATTTATTTCTCCTGAAGCTTGTCAATGTACAAGGTTGAGTTGCACAGGGGGAATTTTGACTAATGACCTCAGTAGTAAAGTAGTAGTAAAGTAGTAAAGATCCTGGTCCTGCTAGTATGCTAACATTGTGACCATGGTTTGTGGCAGTTTACATTGCTGTAGGCAGAGAAGTCCAACTTCGCCTTGACAGGAGCAGATGAGGCCACAGCTCCATACACCAGGTGAGGAAACTGCGGTAGGATGTAAGAGGAACAGAGAAAAAGGAGTGACAAGAGCTAGAAAATGAATAGTTAATAAAATGCATACATAATGTGTTGTTTATTTCTGACCTGCGTGGCATATGCAGAATAGAAAATGCATCTAGTGCCTTTTACAAACTTGGAAATTCAATATAAGGTTGGGTTCTAAGACCACACATGAGATAGTATTATTGGATAAGTCTGGTTATATTCAATATACTGTATATATTATTATATTTTAATAGTTAATTGTTTAACATTATTATTGTCAATAAATCCCATTAGAAGATACCACCAATGAATTTATTCTTCAAACAAATATTGTCTGTGCAGCCAAAGCCTGATATATCTTATTCCTCTGAGCCGTAGAGCTTCATTGTTGTCCAAAAACTATTAAAAACACATCAATAAGCCACAATGCTGCAGTGGCTGACATGTTTGATATGATGAGCACAGCCACTGTAACTTTATTTTGAGTCAATCCCACGTGCACCATCCTGCTGCTGTAAATGCTTGCTAATGTAGTGTCCATACCTGCCCCTGAAAATATCAGTAGATTGTTAGTGATCTAGGAGTGTGACACTGAATTAACTGTTTGTCTTGTGCTAGAAAAACTTGTATTTTGCACCTTTCCTCTGAACCAGGCAGACAGAGCTCCAGAGTACGAGCCTCCGAAGCTAATCCAGGTGTTCCTGTGGCTCAGATTGAAGTTTTGGCTGATGTACTGTTGGAATACAGCCAAGTCAGCAAGCCTGGGCAAAAAAAACACACACAAAATATGTTTAACCCTTTCAGTCTTTTACCTGACACACATTATAGATAGCATCCATCCATCTTCATCTGCTTATCTGGGGTCGGGCTGCGGGACAGCAGCTCTAGCAGGGGACCCCAAACTTCCCTTTCCCGAGCCAGATTAACCAGCACAGGGATCCCGAGGCCTTCCCAGGCCATTATAGATACATGACATAAAAATATAATGGAAAGAAACAGTCACACATGGGAAACACAGGCAAACACACTAGGTTTCTCACACTTGACTATATATACAAAAAGGAATGATGAGTGAGGGAAAGAAAGAAACATTCACAAATGCCATTAGGTGGGCACCTGTCCTGATTTTACCTTGGATGTCCTTATTTTTGATTGACTGTCCTGAAAAGGGTACTTGGGTTCCCTGGGATGGAAATGTTTAGTTTTTATTTGATCTATTCAGTAGTTTATAGTGTCAGTGTGTGCCCATTGCTATGATTGGCTGAAACACAGCACACACACACACACACACACACACACACACACACACACACACACACACACACACACACACATACACACACACACACACACACACACACACACACACACAACACTAACGCCTGCTGGCTGCTCAGGTGTGCCAGGTTCTCCGTTTTGAGGCCGTCAGGGTTGATGCTGTCGCCATAGAAGCGGTGCTCCAGAGCCAATAGCAAAGCCCCATTCTCATCAGCCATGTCAACATGGTGACCTGGGAAAACATGGTCAAAGCAGATTAGATTCAGTGTGTAGCAAGGTTTACTGTAATACTTTTTTAAGCAAGAGACACACTGACAGTATGAGGGGATTACATTTTTTGAAGACACTAAAATGTGTGATGGGGTGATGATGCACTAGTAACCCCCTACACTGTAGGGCCTATAGGTATGTTGAAGTAATTTTTCCCCATTAAGATGAGAACAAATTGTTGCATATTTTCATATATAGTCTGACTGTAGATGTGTTACATAAGGTGATTTCTGAGTATATATTTAATCTGTGTTTATATATGACATGATTTCCTTTGACATAAACTTTGTACTGTAGGCTAGAAGTTCTGCAGTGCACAACAATCACATGAAGAAGCATGAAGCACTTTTCAGCAGAAAGATCGTGAAGAACGGCAATATTGAAATTCCAAATTTGACTGATGGAAACATTGGAAGAAAAAGATGCGAGGATTTGGTGGGTACTGACAGAGCACATCAAATGACAGGACAGATAATGCAAAGAATATGCTTGCAAACAAGTTTCATTTTACTAACACACAATGTGACTCATTGTTTCCATTTTTAGTTTTCTAAGTCTGCAAGCGAGTGTCAGCCCAGCAGTATTTTATCTGTTTGACCAATCTGCTGTCTGAAATTGTGTGACAGACAGGTGAGGACATGTGTTACATCTTACTGTACCTGCCAGAACATCAAACTCAAAAATTGGCCCTTCTCCTCCGATGAAGAGGAACACTGGACCATCAGGACGTTGCCAGTACGCCTCATTCACAAAGAACCTCTGGAAAAAGACAGGCAGAGAGATGCAGAGAAATACATATTTCATTCAGGTTGACCCAAACCAGCAGCACATTCATAGTCTTAGTGTAAATAATCCTTTATTTAAAGCTGCAGTGGACACATTTGCACATTGGCAGCCTCAAATGGCAGTGATAGCTAAAAGAAGCTCAATACATGCTGTTAGGTGATGCCGTCTTGACGGTGCCTAGTGGAGTTGGGGAGGTAAAAAGGTTAAACCAGTCTAGTTTTTCCAGATAAAGAGCTCACTCACTGCTGCTTAGGAGCTAAAGTTGGTAGCAGTTTAGCTCTTGTCTCTAGAGCTAAATTAAAGCAGCAGAATGGTCTAAGGTGACAAGGCAGCTGTTTCAATAGCTTTGAATAATGAACGATGCTCAGAAATAACATACGTTTGCATCATATTTGATTCTTTAAAAATAAATATTGTCTTTGCGTAGGTTGTCTACGGAGGCCCTGAGAGGCAAGTGATGAAAAAAGTTATTATTTATTCATATATTTTTTCTAAGTCTGATCTGGTAAAACAGGTGAAAAAAGGTTTAAAAAGTTATGTTGTTTCAGGTGGAGAAAAACGTTTTGGCAGGTGATTTTTTTTTGTCAGGATAATTTTTCTACTGTATGTGTTTGTTGCTGTAATTCTCATTTGGGCCACAAGAGGCTGAAGGGCACCACTACCCCAGATCTAAATGAGACAAAAAGCATTCATGTTTTCTTCCAGGTGAGTTTTAATTTCTCCAAGCACTCTAAACACAAGGTACAAATGAAAATATACCTGGAAGATAACACCTGCCTAAACGTTTGTTTTCACCTGTTTTTACAGATGAAAAAAGTAACCTTTTCTTACAAGTCATAAACACAGGAGGGAAAAAAAACAACAATTTAGATCAGACTTAGAAAATGGATCACAAGAATTGTTTTCTTTCACTTGCCTCTCGGGGCTTCCATAGTTATGAGATCACAGAACCTTGTGTGAGTGTTCTTTTGTCATCACTGTAAGTTTTTCAAAGTCAAGTGTAGAATTGCTTTCTATGTCTCAAATATCAAGCCTGTATCATGTAATCATCTGCTCCATGCACTCACATTGGACAGGCCATTGATCATTGATCTTTCTCTACCTGAGGGAAGGTGCTAACGTCTTGTCGGTTGAAGTGGTCCAGCTGTTGGTGAATCCTGCCCTCCTTAACATGTTGGAGAGGCTGACGACCACTGACCGTCTGCTTCTGGAGATGCTGCTTGGCTTTCTGCAGCTGGAGATTACGCACACGCTCCTTGATCTTCCACAGAATCCTTCCTGGCATTTAAAGAGGAACCAAGCAGCAAGGAAAAGAGAGGCCAATTGTGCACAGTCATGGAAAAAATACAACAATGGTGGTACCAGAGCTGATAGCTTCTTCTAATAAGGCTCCTATTTGGCTCTATCAGCCGTTTGATTGATTAAAACAGGTTATGTTCATGTCAGTGAGGTGATGGTTGGCAAAAATACTTAAAACTCTACCTACAAAATCTCTGATCTATTTCAGGAACAGTCAACATCTAACATCAGTTTCCCAAGGGATTCACTGTCACCAGCAGCATCTGTTTTCTTTTGTCTTCCAGCGCAAACTTGACAACTGCAAACATAAATAAACTCTACCTGAAATAATGAGCAAAGAATTAAATACTTGATCGTCTCAGCTTTGTCATATTTGTGCTATAGAAGTATGATTTCAACTTTTCAAAAACCTTTGCAAATCCTGATACACATATCAGAATTGTTTTGATTTATTGTATATGTTCATCAAGCTGTCAAGTTACCAATTTCAAATCTATGAGTAAATCCATTATCACATTCAGTGGAGCATTCATCAACTCACCAGCATCAGTGAAGTTCAAGACGAGTAGAAGGATGAGACAGTGGGCCGGTGAGAAAAACATCTTAACCATCAAATCAGAATACTTTAGGCTAAAAGTAATGTGTATCCAACCTGCAGGACTTGGGAGGACCTCCACCACTCATCAACTCCCTATATAGTCCTCAAAAGTGACTACAGTGATGAGGTGATCCCTTGAAAAATGGCTGTGGAAACTGTCATATGACCTGTGCATTATTATGAGAACAGAGTGAGACTGTGTGTGTGTGTGTGTGTGTGTGTGTGTGTGTGTGTGTGTGTTTGTATCTGCCATATAAACTGCTCAGCAAAATTGAGCGTTGGCTTGGTTTGGTATAGTAACAAGATCTTTCTGCCTTGTAATGGCTTTTTTTGGAGCGGTGGAGTTAGAGGAGCATTTTCTTTACTTGTTCCTCTTTTCCCCTTAATGTGCTGCACCAGGGTGTGAAAGTCCACACACACGTCTCACACACACACACACACACACACACACACACACACACACACACACTCACACACACACACACACACACACACACACACACACACACACACACACACACACACATACACACACACACACACACACACACACACACACACACACACACACACACACACACACACAGAGGCTTAATTCCAGTAACAGTCACAGCGTCTCTTTGGGGTCATGTATTTTCATACAGGTCATGCCTGGAATCACAGACGCATTGTCTTAAAGGTCACTGTTTAGTTTTTTAAATAACAAACAAACAAAGGTGAATGTAGATCCTCCAATTTTAGGATGTATTGTCACATTAAATATCATCATGCAGTTTCTCCAAAATGAGCTGTGAAGAACTTTCCCACACTAACACAACATGTAAACTAACCCACATCCTGGTAGCATGTGTACTTTCTGTCTCTTCAGAACTTAGATCTTATCAGCATTCAAGTCATAATAAATGCTAAACATATTTTCTTCGCATTTTTAAAATTGCCTGTAGGTTAACGCAATACATTTTAAAGTTGGTTAATTCAATAACGTCACAGTGACCGCAGTTCCTGAGTTGAGTCACGTAAACTTCCTTCGGCCCTCCCAACATCTAACCTCACTTCATACAAGTAAAGAGCAGAGGGAGGAACTGACATGTCCTGTGCTTGATTGCAATATTCAATAAAGCACACCGAAACATTGCTTTTCTCATCAGGTAGGCTAGACATGAACAACACCATGGAAGACGGACATGAGTCAAATCTGGTTTATGGTCTGGTCTATGGCTGCATCTTGGTACTGGGACTACCTCTCAATGCTGTTTCACTGTGGATTCTGCTTAGACGCCACAGCCTCAAATCCCCCAATGTCGTCTTCATGGTCAACCTGGCCATCTCCGACCTGCTGCTCGTCATCTCCTTGCCCATGAGGGTCTACTTTTACGCCACAGGCACCTGGCCACTGAACCCTGAGGCATGTATCTGGATTACAATGCTCTTTCGCAACAACATCCGCTCCAGCTTCATCTTCATCACCTTCATTAGTGTGGACCGGCTGCTGGCTGTCGTCTACCCTCTGAAGTCACGCCATCTCCGAACAGCTTCCAACGCCTTGAAAGCTGTTGCGCTCGTTTGGCTGTTTCTGTTGGTGGTGAACATCCCAGATATATTGGAATTTTCAAAGTTTTTAAAGAATAAGAATAACTCTACCTGTTTTGAATTTCAACACGATGTCACCATTGATGATAACGGTCACCAACGCATTGTCTATCTTAAATCAGCAATGACTTATTTACCGTCCATGTTAGCGCTCACCCTACTGGCAGTCAACATTGTGTGCACCACGTTGGTGTTTTGGACTCTACGGAGACATCTCAGTGACTCTGCAAGGGTCAACAACAAGCTGAATGTCATGTTAATTTTTGTTATGAACTTGGTTATGTTCACCATATGTTTCTTCCCTATGACGGTTACTTTATTATTGAATGGGCTACCTGTGAGTACATCTTTATTATGTCTTGCTAGTTTTAACTGTTGTCTGGATCCACTTTTGTATTACTTTTCTCTGGATGCCTTCTGGAAGAAAAAAGAGGATATAGAACTTGCAAGAGAGCCAGACCAAGGACATACTATTTTCATGTAGTCTTGCTTCATTCATTCGTGGTTGGAAACGTTTCTTTGTCTATCTCAAAATTTGGAAGAATTTCACCAAAACCATCTACATGGTTAGAAACTATTAGATGTAAATCAGAATTTTATAATTTTGGTAAAAAGACATTTAAGAAAATGTTGGATTATAGTATGTGTAGCTGGCTATTTAAGTGAGTTGTTGGAATGAAATAATTCTGTTAAATACAGACAGAAACATTTCACAGTTATTTGGGTGTGGAAAGTTTATTTTTGAATCTTGACCAAAATAATGTTATTTCAAGGGCCACTTACATGCTTTTACTGGCGCTTTCAATTTAACTGAATCTCAAGGTATATGTCAGTAGACAGGGTTTTCTCCGTTGTCATGTTGATTGGGAAGGGGTCATTGACCCAGAGGTAATATTCATCATATCACCATTAAAATGTTTCATGTAAATATTTATATGAATAATCTCACATCTGATAACAAACATTGTAATCACAGCAACTTGGATTGCTGCTACAAAAAAAACTAAATAAATGAAAATTATAACACAAAGACGTGAAATGAGGAATATAAATGCAGGTTGAATTAAAAACATCCTGGCTGCAGCATAATAATGTTGCCGGGTTATTTTGCCAAAGTTTTGGGGGTCTAAAATTTAATAAAGCATCAACAAATCCGTAGTTATTATTTCCACTACTTTATTAACAGACAGATTTCATCGGCAGACAAAATATACAGATCAAATTTGTTTTTGTTTGACTAACATAATATGCTCCCTTTCAGTACTTTTGACTTTAATCCAGTCTCTGACTCTGGACTAAGGCTTTAAACGTTGTTTTACAAAACATTCTAACAGTGCTGTTTTTCACATAGATAAACACATGCAAGGGAAGACAAAAACAGTATTTTAAATCATTCACAAAGGCATTGATGAAGAATGCACAAAAAAAACATGACAAGAAAATAGAAAAGCTGATGACAAATGAGAGCATCCAAAATAAATATGGGTCATCACCAGTTTCAATTATGAATCCTGCAGCTACTTGCAACGCACCGTTCTGAAAGCTGCCAGTCTACACCAATGAGACGAGACAAGACGGTTTATCATCTCCATCGACTCTTTGTAGCCTACTTCTGTCTTCTGTCGACTTTCCGGCTTTTTGTAGCTGGATATATTATTGGTTGTTTCTAAATATGAATGTGGATAACGTTAGCGATAGTAAGATGCTTGCTAGAGTTGCATTTTGAGTGAGAAATCGGCAAAAACGTTTTATTTCTCTGATTTACTGCTGTGTTTTAATGCCACCAGGCGCTTTCTCTCTTCAATCACTCTACCTCGCTCGTCCACATACCGTTACGTGCACGCGGGCGCTCGCTGAGCCTCCGTCTCTGCCTTTTCCACCAGCTGACAGTTCGTGAAATATAAATTAAACATTATATTATTATTATTTGGGGGAGCTTAGGAACTTTTTGGGGTAGCTTCAGCACCCCTAAAATGGGTTAAAATAGCCTATCATGTAGGTTGCAACACAATAGCTACATAAAGTTGGTTAATTCAATAACTTCACAGTGACCACAGTTCCTGAGTTGAGTGTAAACTTCCTGTTATTTTTTTTAATCGGCCCTCCCAATCTGACATTTTCAACATCTAACCTCACTTCATACAAGTAAAGAGCAGAGGGAGGAACTGACATGTCCTGTGCTTGATTGCAATATTCAATAAAGCACACCGAAACATTGCTTTTCTCATCAGGTAGGCTAGACATGGACAACACCATGGAAGATGGACATGAGTCAAATCTGGTTTATGCTCTGGTCTATGGCTGCATCTTGGTACTGGGTCTACCTCTCAATGCTGTTTCACTGTGGATTCTGCTTAGATGCCACAGCCTCAAATCCCCCAATGTCGTCTTCATGGTCAACCTGGTCATCTCCGACCTGCTGCTCGCCATCTCCTTGCCCACGAGGGTCTACTTTTACGCCACAGGCACCTGGCCACTGAGCCCTGGGGCATGTATCTGGACCACAATGCTCTTTCGCAACAACATCCGCTCCAGCTCCATCTTCATCACCTTCATTAGTGTGGACCGGCTGCTGGCTGTCGTCTACCCTCTGAAGTCACGCCATCTCCGAACAGCTTCCAACGCCTTGAAAGCTGTTGTGCTCGTTTGGCTGTTTCTGTTGGTGGTGAACATCCCAGAAATATTGGATTTTTCAAAGTTTTTAAAGAATAAGAATAACTCTACCTGTTTTGAATTTCAACACGATGTCACCATGATAACGGTCACCAACGCATTGTCTATCTTAAATCAGCAATGACTTATTTACCGTCTGTGCTAGAGCTCACCCTACTGGCAGTCAACATTGTGTGCACCACGTTGGTGTTTTGGACTCTACGGAGACATCTCAGTGACTCTGCAAGGGTCAACAACAAGCTGAATGTTATGTTAATTTTTGTTATGAACTTGGTTATGTTCACCATATGTTTCCTCCCTATGACGGTTACTTTATTATTGAATGGGCTACCTGTGAGTACACCTTTATTATGTCTTGCTAGTTTTAACTGTTGTCTGGATCCACTTTTGTATTACTTTTCTCTGGATGCCTTCTGGAAGAAAAAAGAGGATATAGAACTTGCAAGAGAGCCAGACCAAGGACATACTAATTTCACGTAGTCTTGCTTCATTCATTCGTGGTTGGAAACGTTTCTTTGTCCATCTCAAAATTTGGAAGAATTTCACCAAAACCATCTACATGGTTCGAAACTATTAGATGTAAATCAGAATTTTATAATTTGGGTAAAAAGACATTTAAGAAAATGTTGGATTATAGTATGTGTAGCTGGCTATTTAAGTGAGTTGTTGGAATGAAATAATTCTGTTAAATACAGACAGAAACATTTCACAGTTATTTGGGTGTGGAAAGTTTATTTTTGAATCTTGACCAAAATAATGTTATTTCAAGGGCCACTTACATGCTTTTACTGGCGCTTTCAATTTAACTGAATCTCAAGGTATATGTCAGTAGACAGGGTTTTCTCCGTTGTCATGTTGATTGGGAAGGGGTCATTGACCCAGAGGTAATATTCATCATATCACCATTAAAATGTTTCATGTAAATATTTATATGAATAATCTCACATCTGATAACAAACATTGTAATCACAGCAACTTGGATTGCTGCTACAAAAAAAAATACATGGAAATTATAACACAAAGACGTGAAATGAGGAATATAAATGCAGGTTGAATTAAAAACATCCTGGCTGCAGCATAATAATGTTGCCGGGTCATTTTGCCAAAGTTTTGGGGCTCTAAAATTTAATAAAGCATCAACAAATCCGTAGTTATTATTTCCACTACTTTATTAACAGACAGATTTCATCGGCAGACAAAATATACAGATCAAATTTGTTTTTGTTTGACTAACATAATATGCTCCCTTTCAGTACTTTTGACTTTAATCCAGTCTCTGACTCTGGACTAAGGCTTTAAACGTTGTTTTACAAAACATTCTAACAGTGCTGTTTTTCACATAGATAAACACATGCAAGGGAAGACAAAAAAAGTATTTTAAATCATTCACAAAGGCATTGATGAAGAATGCACAAAAAAAAAACATGACAAGAAAATAGAAAAGCTGACGACAAATGAGAGCATCCAAAATAAATATGGGTCATCACCAGTTTCAATTATGAATCCTGCAGCTACTTGCAACGCACCGTTCTGAAAGCTGCCAGTCTAAACCAATGAGACGAGACAAGACGGTTTATCATCTCCATCGACTCTTTGTAGCCTACTTCTGTCTTCTGTCGACTTTCCGGCTTTTTGTAGCTGGATATATTATTGGTTGTTTCTAAATATGAATGTGGATAACGTTAGCGATAGTAAGATGCTTGCTAGAGTTGCATTTTGAGTGAGAAATCGGCAAAAACGTTTTATTTCTCTGATTTACTGCTGTGTTTTAATGCCACCAGGCGCTTTCTCTCTTCAATCACTCTACCTCGCTCGTCCACATACCGTTACGTGCACGCGGGCGCTCGCTGAGCCTCCGTCTCTGCCTTTTCCACCAGCTGACAGTTCGTGAAATATAAATTAAACATTATATTATTATTATTTGGGGGAGCTTAGGATTTTTTTGGGGTAGCTTCAGCACCCCTAAAATGGGTTAAAATAGCCTATCATGTAGGTTGCAACACAATACATATAATGTTGGTTAATTCAATAACGTCACAGTGACCACAGTTCCTGAGTTGAGTGTAACCTTCCTGTTAGTTTTTTAATCGGCCCTCCCAATCTGACATTTTCAACATCTAACCTCACTTCATACAAGTAAAGAGCAGAGGGAGGAACTGACATGTCCTGTGCTTGATTGCAATATTCAATAAAGCACACCGAAACATTGCTTTTCTCATCAAGGCTAGACATGAACAACACCATGGAAGACGGACATGAGTCAAATCTGGTTTATGCTCTGGTCTATGGCTGCATCTTGGTACTGGGACTACCTCTCAATGCTGTTTCACTGTGGATTCTGCTTAGACGCCACAGCCTCAAATCCCCCAATGTCGTCTTCATGGTCAACCTGGCCATCTCCGACCTGCTGCTCGCCATCTCCTTGCCCATGAGGGTCTACTTTTACGCCACAGGCACCTGGCCACTGAACCCTGAGGCATGTATCTGGACCACAATGCTCTTTCACAACAACATCCGCTCCAGCTACATCTTCATCACCTTCATTAGTGTGGACCGGCTGCTGGCTGTCGTCTACCCTCTGAAGTCACGCCATCTCCGAACAGCTTCCAACGCCTTGAAAGCTGTTGTGCTCGTTTGGCTGTTTCTGTTGGTGGTGAACATCCCAGAAATATTGGAATTTTCAAAGTTTTTAAAGAATAAGAATAACTCTACCTGTTTTGAATTTCAACACAATGTCACCATTGATGATAACGGTCACCAACGCATTGTCTATCATAAATCAGCAATGACTTATTTTCTGTCCGTGTTAGCGCTCACCCTACTGGCAGTCAACATTGTGTGCACCACGTTGGTGTTTTGGACTCTACGGAGACATCTCAGTGACTCTGCAAGGGTCAACAACAAGCTGAATGTCATGTTAATTTTTGTTATGAACTTGGTTATGTTCACCATATGTTTCTTCCCTATGACGGTTACTTCATTATTGAATGGGCTACCTGTGAGTACACCTTTATTATGTCTTGCTAGTTTTAACTGTTGTCTGGATCCACTTTTGTATTACTTTTCTCTGGAGGCCTTCTGGAAGAAAAAAGAGGATATAGAACTTGCAAGAGAGCCAGACCAAGGACATACTATTTCCACATAGTCTTGCTTCATTCATTCGTGGTTGGAAACGTTTCTTTGTCTATCTCAAAATTTGGAAGAATTTCACCAAAACCATCTACATGGTTCGAAACTATTAGATGTAAATCAGAATTTTATAATTTGGGTAAAAAGACATTTAAGAAAATGTTGGATTATAGTATGTGTAGCTGGCTATTTAAGTGAGTTGTTGGAATGAAATAATTCTGTTAAATACAGACAGAAACATTTCACAGTTATTTGGGTGTGGAAAGTTTATTCTTGAATCTTGACCAAAATAATGTTAATTCAAGGGCCACTTACATGCTTTTACTGGCGCTTTCAATTTAACTGAATCTCAAGGTATATGTCAGTAGACAGGGTTTTCTCCGTTGTCATGTTGATTGGGAAGTGGTCATTGACCCAGAGGTAATATTCATCATATCACCATTAAAATGTTTCATGTAAATATTTATATGAATAATCTCACATCTGATAACAAACATTGTAATCACGGCAACTTGGATTGCTGCTACAAAAAAAACTAAATAAATGAAAATTATAACACAAAGACGTGAAATGAGGAATATAAATGCAGGTTGAATTAAAAACATCCTGGCTGCAGCATAATAATGTTGCCGGGTCATTTTGACAAAGTTTTGGGGGTCTAAAACTTAATAAAGCATCAACAAATCCGTAGTTATTATTTCCACTACTTTATTAACAGACAGATTTCATCGGCAGACAAAATATACAGATCAAATTTGTTTTTGTTTGACTAACATAATATGCTCCCTTTCAGTACTATTGACTTTAATCCAGTCTCTGACTCTGGACCAAGGCTTTAAACGTTGTTTTACAAAACATTCTAACAGTGCTGTTTTTCACATAGATAAACACATGCAAGGGAAGACAAAAACATTATTTTAAATCATTCACAAAGGCATTGATGAAGAATGCACACAAAAAAACATGACAAGAAAATAGAAAAGCTGATGACAAATCCATAATAAAATAAATCCAAAATAAATATGGGTCATCACCAGTTTCAATTATGATGAAATACTATAAAAAAACAAAAACAAACTAGAAAATGCATTTCCTGCAGAAAATGCGTGGGAATGCTGAATAGCTAAATTGCTAAAGCTAAAGTGGATCAATAGCTTAAATCTGTAAGAAGAAGCTGAAGTAGTGAGAATAGGACTGGTGGAAAAGTTTGAATGGACACGAATTTCATTAAAAACAGTTGAAAAACACCACTAATGTATAAAATGTGTGCAATATTTAAAGGCTTTTTGAAAAGCTGATGCTGAACTGAATTGAATGGCTTTCAAAATCATGAATAATTATGGAAGACTTAAAAATGCTTTGAGAGAAATGCAGAAATATGAAACATTGTTTGAAAAATCTCAAATGGATAGCAGTGCACTGCTGAAAAAACTGAAAAAAGGTAAGAGCTCAAATACAGAGAGAAGAAGAGAGGGGGACAGGGAAAGGAGAGAGATAGCGAGAGAGAGGGGGAGGGAGAGAGAGACAGAGAGAGAGGACAAAAAGAGAGAAAGAAAGAGAAAAGAGACGGAGAGAGAGAGTGATAGAGAGAGAGAGGAAGAGAAAGACAGCGACTTCCAATTGCTGGAAGTTCAAATACATTGACTAAAAAGGCTGAAAGTATGAATTCTTTGTAATACTACCAGACAGGTCTATTGCATACAATTGTGCATGTGTGTGTGTATGTGTGTGTGAGATAGAGAAAACATAAAGAAAAGAAAATAGAGAACATTATCCTCAGAGATAAATTGATTAATGTGCAGCAGTGGGAATTGAACCCGCTTCTCATGTAGTATTTCACTTTAGTGTCTGTGAATGTGTTGTTATGGTTACGAGCTAATGACTGTTTGTAAACATGCTTTGATCTCCGTGACGTGTGTGTGTGTATCTGTCTGCATATGTATGTGTGTGTGTGTGTGTGTGTGTCAGTGTGTTTGTGTGTATTTGTGTGAATGTGTGTGTGTGTGTGTATGTGTCTGTATTTGTGTTTGATTGTAGGTCTGCGTGTCTGTGTGTGTGTGTGTGTGTGTGTGAGACTGACTTTGTGTATGTGTGAGTGTGTGTATGCATGTGAGTGAGTGTGTGTGTGTGTGTAGGTTTGGATGTGTGTGTGTGTGTGTGTGTCTGTGTGTGTGTGTGTGTGCATGTGTATGAGCGTGCGAGTGTGTGTGTGTGTGTGTGTGTGTGTGTGTGTGTGTGTGTGTGTGTGTGTGTGTGTGTGTGTGTGTGTATGTGTCTGTATTTGTGTTTGATTGTAGGTCTGCATGTGTGTCTGTGTGTGTAAGTGAGACTGACTGTGTGTATGTGTGAGTGTGTGTGTATGTGAGTGTGTGTCTGCATGTGAGTGAGTGTGTGTGTGTGTGTAGGTTTGGATGTGTTTGGATGTGTGTGTGTGTGTGTGTGTGTGTGTGTGTGTCTGTGTGTGTGCGGGCGTATGAGCGTGCAAGTGTGTGTGTGTGTGCGCGCGCGCATGAGTGTTTGAGTGTGTGTGTGTGTGTGTGTGTGTGTGTGTGTGTGTGTGTGTGTGTGATGATCTGTTATGTTCATATTAAAGTGTCTCTAGTTCAATTTGACTGTCTTCCAAAAATGCTGAGTCACGGTCAATGTCATGGTTACGATGTTTGTAAATACATTGAGGACCTCTTTCATCTCTGTGATGAGATTCCTTTGATCTGTAATCAGCTAACGATCGCAGCACCTGCGGTTAACCTGTGGCAGACTGGCATTAAAACAGTGAAAGCGACCTCCGAAACAAACGCTCATACTGCCAAAATGAAAAGCGGTATCAGTCAAATGACGAAATCAGGACGACCACAAGGCCTTCCTGAACGAAATTATGTAACATTTATATGGATAAAGTGAAAAATGTGGGCATAGCGGCGATTTGAAAAAGTGGTTTGCTGTCCATTTCGTTGTGAACCGCACACACACACACACACACACACACACACACACACACACACACACACACACACACAGAGGCTTAATTCCAGTAACAGTCATGTATTTTTGCAAAATGTCTCTCTTCTCAGAGTTTGTTGCTCTAAATCTACTAAATGTTTGAAAATGTAATGAAGGCCTATCTTGAGTTCACTCAAGCCTGGAATCACAGACGCATTGTCTTAAAGGTCACTGTTTATTTTTTTAAATAATAAACAGGTGAATGTAGATCCTCCAATTTTAGGATGTATTGTCACATTAAATATCATCATGCAGTTTCTCCAAAATGAGCTGTGAAGAACTTACCCACACTAACACAACATGTAAACTAAGCCACATCCTGACACTTTATAAAGGGATGCATGTGTACTTTCTGTCTCTTCAGAACTTAGATCTTATCAGCATTCAAGTCATAATGAATACTAAACGTATTTTCTTCGCATTATTAAAATAGCCTATATCATGTAGGTTAACACAAAACATTTTAAAGTTGGTTCATTCAATACCGCCACAGTGACCACAGTTCCTGAGTTGAGTCACGTAAACTTCCTGTTCAGCCCTCCCAACATCTAACCTCACTTCATACAAGTAAAGAGCAGAGGGAGGAACTGACATGTCCTGTGCTTGATTGCAATATTCAATAAAGCACACCGAAACATTGCTTTTCTCATCAGGTAGGCTAGACATGAACAACACCATGGAAGACGGACATGAGTCAAATCTGGTTTATGCTCTGGTCTATGGCTGCATCTTGGTACTGGGTCTACCTCTCAATGCTGTTTCACTGTGGATTCTGCTTAGACGCCACAGCCTCAAATCCCCCAATGTCGTCTTCATGGTCAACCTGGCCATCTCCGACCTGCTGCTCGCCATCTCCTTGCCCATGAGGGTCTACTTTTACGCCATAGGCACCTGGCCACTGAGCCCTGAGGCATGTATCTGGACCACAATGCTCTTTCGCAACAACATCCGCTCCAGCTACATCTTCATCACCTTCATTAGTGTGGACCGGCTGCTGGCTGTCGTCTACCCTCTGAAGTCACGTCATCTCCGAACAGCTTCCAACGCCTTGAAAGCTGTTGTGCTCGTTTGGCTGTTTCTGTTGGTGTTGAACATCCCAGAAATATTGGAATTTTCAAAGTTTTTAAAGAATAAGAATAACTCTACCTGTTTTGAATTTCAACACGATGTCACCATTGATGATAACGGTCACCAACGCATTGTCTATCATAAATCAGCAATGACTTATTTTCTGTCTGTGTTAGCGCTCACCCTACTGGCAGTCAACATTGTGTGCACCACGTTGGTGTTTTGGACTCTACGGAGACATCTCAGTGACTCTGCAAGGGTCAACAACAAGCTGAATGTCATATTAATTTTTGTTATGAACTTGGTTATGTTCACCATATGTTTCTTCCCTATGACGGTTACTTCATTATTGAATGGGCTACCTGTGAGTACACCTTTATTATGTCTTGCTAGTTTTAACTGTTGTCTGGATCCACTTTTGTATTACTTTTCTCTGGATGCCTTCTGGAAGAAAAAAGAGGATATAGAACTTGCAAGAGAGCCAGACCAAGGACATACTATTTTCATGTAGTCTCACTTTGCCAGACCTTCCTCTACAGTGCTGCGGACGAGGGTCTGGCTAGTCCACACAGCATTCCGGGATGGGAGAAAAACATGCTCTGGTTCACTGGCATTTCTTTAAACCAATCACAATCGTGAATCACAAACCATGGCACTGTCTGTCTGGCGCTTAGCGCCGCCCATAGCCATGGTGTCGCTGCAAAATAGCCTCAGGAAGGAACTTGTTTTGGTGGAACGTGTACGTTCAAAAGTTGTTTTAGTCGTGCAACAGAAAACTCAGATTGGACAGATAGTCTAGCTAGCTGTCTGGATTTACCCTGCAGAGATCTGAGGAGCAGTTAACCATAGTCCTCATAAATCCACCGGAACTTAAAATTCCAACACAAAGAAAGCGGAAGGAAACGGACATCCATCCAAAAAGAGGGACATCCTTCGGAATTATTGCCTGCACCGGAGCAATCCCGGAAGTGGAACGTTGTGGATATTGACTAATTTTCATGAGATGGCATCATATTTCCCCTTTTTTTTTTTAAATAGCTTGTTTGGGTGTGGGTGGAATATTCATTTGGCTTCAAGTTCGACAGTGTGATAGATTTTTTTTTTTAAACAAAAAAACAACAAAAACAACTTTGTCTCTTTATTAAAATGTTTGTGCAAATCTCATAAAAGAAGGGGGAAAATTAGGCTTGTAAATGTAAGTTGCTATTATTAATTCATGCTTATAGGTTGTAACATCACATGCACTGAAAGAGTCCAAGGAGTTTTAGAGGAAATTATGCTGTCTTGCCAAAAGTTAGATGGGAAGATGGATGCCATTTTTATACATTAGAAGCTACACAGCCAGGAGATGGTTGGTTAGTTTAGCACAAAGACTGAAAACAGGGGAATCAGCTAGTCGGGCTGAACAGAGCCATGCCAACTGTGTCCCCCCTGCTTCTAGTTTTTATGCTATGCTATGCCAAGTGCTTCCAGGCACTATAGCTTTACCATGAAAGTAGTTTTGATCTTCTCATCTAACTCTGGGCAAGAAAGCAAATAGGTGTATTTTTCCAAAAACTCTTTCTTGGCAAGCACATACTATTATTTTGCAGCTGACCGAAATCATCCTGTGTTATACCTTCTCCTTGAGTCATCAGAACTAAACTCAAAAGAATGAAGACTTGCATGTTTAACAGTAAAGCGGGTGAGAAAGAAAGCATACTGTATAAGGTTTTGGGTGAACATATAATCTCATTTTAGCATTATTCTTTTCTTATTATTTCTTATACTTTTAATTCTTTTATGTAAGATGTGTTCTGTATGTTTAAATCATTTGACGTGACTCAGGCTTTTGTCTTGTTTGAGAGCGTCTCAGTCACAGAGCGAGTCCTGAGCCTCGCCAGATGGAAGGGAATCGTTATAAACTGACAGCAGACTGTAAGGATCGTGATTACCACATGGGCAGATTTGAAATGATCCAAAAGTAACCCTTGCTAATGCAATTAGTCATTGAGGATTGGCAAAGTATTCAATGATGGGATCATCTATGACTTGATTTTTATTAATTCACCTACTTTTACACACTACTGTGTCAAATGAGGCCACTGATGGAACATTAACAGCATTTTTGTTATATGGTTAAATTCCAACCACACAGATATCAATCTCACTTCCGTTGTGCACGAGATGGGTGGGTGTGATGCAAGAGCTGGATAAGGATGATGAAATTAGAAAACAAGTACAAATTAGCTACTTGATGCAATACTGTAGCCTACAGAAAACCATTTCACAGCACAACAATAAAAGCTATAATCAAACATAAAGAATGTCAAAAACATCAGAACGAGCAAACAAAATACAATAATCAGAGAGAGAGAGCGACACGCTTGTCTGAATATGAGAACAAGCTGTGAAAATTCAGCTCAACGCTTCATTCGTAGTTAGATAATTTGTTGTAGTGGAAACGTGGAAACGTTTCTTTGTCCATCTCAAAATTTGGAAGAATTTCACCAAAACCATCTACATGGTTTGAAACTATTAGATGTAAATCAGAAGTTTATAATTTGGGTAAAAAAGACATTTAAGAAAATACTGGAGTATAGTATGTGTGGCTATTTAAGTGAGTTGTTGGAATGAAATAATTCTGTTAAATACAGACAGAAACATTTCACAGTTATTTGGGTGTGGAAAGTTTATTCTTGAATCTTGACCAAAATAATGTTAATTCAAGGGCCACTTACATGCTTTTACTGGCGCTTTCAATTTAACTGAATCTCAAGGTATATGTCAGTAGACAGGGTTTTCTCCGTTGTCATGTTGATTGGGAAGTGGTCATTGACCCAGAGGTAATATTCATCATATCACCATTAAAATGTTTCATGTAAATATTTATATTAATAATCTCACATCTGATAACAAACATTGTAATCACAGCAACTTGGATTGCTGCTACAAAAAAAAATACATGGAAATTATAACACAAAGACGTGAAATGAGGAATATAAATGCAGGTTGAATTAAAAACATCCTGGCTGCAGCATAATAATGTTGCCGGGTCATTTTGCCAAAGTTTTGGGGCTCTAAAATTTAATAAAGCATCAACAAATCCGTAGTTATTATTTCCACTACTTTATTAACAGACAGATTTCATCGGCAGACAAAATATACAGATCAAATTTGTTTTTGTTTGACTAACATAATATGCTCCCTTTCAGTACTTTTGACTTTAATCCAGTCTCTGACTCTGGACTAAGGCTTTAAACGTTGTTTTACAAAACATTCTAACAGTGCTGTTTTTCACATAGATAAACACATGCAAGGGAAGACAAAAACAGTATTTTAAATCATTCACAAAGGCATTGATGAAGAATGCACAAAAAAAAAACATGACAAGAAAATAGAAAAGCTGATGACAGATCCATAATAAAATAAATCCAAAATAAATATGGGTCATCACCAGTTTCAATTATGATGAAATACTATAAAAAAAAAAAAATTAAAAGTGAAAGCAGACTAATGTCCAATGCAACCTTCTTGAACTTCTAGGAAATGAAAAGCAGACAGGTGAACAAAGAAGCAACAGGCAGGCAAGAGGATGAAGATGCAAGTAAGCAACTAGTCATCAGCAGTTACATGTTTACATTACAAAGAACATGGGAAAAAAGATAACTATTGAATTATTGTCTATGGATGTTTGTTTAGAGAAGCAAGGCTTCATGCTTTGCAAAGATGATTGTGTTAGTAGAACTAAGAGACACACAGTAACCTCCAGGGCAGGAGAAGAAAAAAAAAGTACAGTCTCCTTGACGACACATGGAGACAGTCATCTCCCCCAACGACGGTAACCATCATGCAAATCCCAAGAGGAAGATGAGGGGTCTTGAAATTATAAAGGACTTTGCTACAAGGAAAATCCTGTGATAGAACCAACAGTTTAGTATTGCATTACACCTCAGTTAAATTATTACATATGGAAAATAGACAAAAACAACAAAAAATAGGTTGGTAGGAAAAAGAAAAAAATGTTTTACAATATCGAACCAAAATCACAAGTAAAGTGCAACTCAGGAGGATGCTACAGTGGCTGGGGTGCTGACTGTAGATATGCCTTTGGGTGGGTGGGATGACTGTCGTGTTCACGCTTCATCGCAGATAACAGTCTCCACCACAAATGTATTCTCAAAGTGACGGATGTGGTGGCAGTCCTTCGCCTCGCGCTTGTTGAGGCCTGAGAGAGAAATGGGGTGAGACACAGAGAGGGGATCAGTGACGTGACTTGATCTGATCAGAACAGTTTCAAACAATAAAGTTCTATCCATTAAAATAAAAACACAGAGCGTACCGCCATCTACCATGTGATTGATGGGCCTCTTAAAATGTTTCCCTCCATTAACCCCAACTTACGTCTGCGTGTGACACGGCGGTTCAGACGGTACGTGTCCTTCCCATTGCACAGGCGGTAGATGAAGGGTCCCAGCTGACGCATGTTGTGCACTTTGCCAGTAACCACCATCTCTTCATGGATGATGTAGGTCTGAGGCAAGTATGTTCCCTTCTGCAAGAGACAAAAAGGTACAATAACAAGCTCACTAGAAAATGTTTTCCAACAGAAACACTAAGGGCCGAATAGTCCAAAAACAGACTACGTTGGGTGTCTGCACACACAGACGTGTTCACATAATTTGACAGTGCAGACCGTTGAGGGAACGAAGAGCTGGAGAGTCCAAAACGAAGGGAGCTATCATAATTTATTAGCCATGTCGCTCTCTCCACTTTAATTTAAAGCAACACTATGTAACTTTTCCCTCTACGGTCCCCCTACGGGTTGTCTCATTGGAACTACAGCCGCGCAAAACGTTAGTGGGAAAAGTTAAATGGTACTGCTAAGTCTTCTGAATCAACTGTGTGAATGTATTGTCCTGTAAACGACCAAGCTAACATGCTTGCTAACTGACAGCTAGCAAGTTAGCTTGGTAAAAGAGCATTTGTTTTCCTCTTTAACAACACCGTATTTGATGAAATTATGTACACGCCCGAAAACAAGATGCCATGAAAATAGTATAAGTAGCTTAAAGGACAATTCCGGCCCAAAATGAACCTAGGGGTTAATAACACATGGGTCGACCGTTCTCTGGGATATGTTTTCATGCTAATCGAATGTGACCAGTTTTATCGCAAACCGCTAATTAGCTTATAAAGCTAGTCGTCGGGGCATGCAAGTAAAAAGAAATCTGTATTTCTATACCACTAACAAGGCTCAAAATAGCACCACACTTCCACGGTAGCATAATGAGGGTCCCTACATGTAAACCGAAGCATTGAGAACTTTGTAAGTGTACAGACAGTGTACAGACAGTTTATTAAAAACACAGTTTATAAAGACAGTACCGTTCAGTATACAGGCAGGCGCCATCTTGGGAAAACAGTCATGACCAGTCGAACGAGCGTTCGTCGTTCGACTGGTCATGTCTGTTTTCCCAAGATGGCACCTGCCTGTATACCGAACTCGGTACCCATGTGTTATTAACATTAACCCCTAGGTTCATATTGCGCCGGAAATTGACTTTTAAAGAGCTTGTGGCTGACTAGCATTAGCATCTTCCAAGCTTGCTGGCATGGTAGCTGTTAGCTCGCTAACTACTGTAGGTAACTAACTATCCCTGCAAGTAATCACTTCATCACAAAGCCTCCAGCGCTGTAGCCTGACAAGCCAGACCCACATCAAGGGCGGGATAAACGGTTGTGATTCAAACTCCCTCTGCACGCAATAGGATAGCGCTACAACCAGGCAGAGCAACAAAGAAGGTGGCGGAGCTAGTTGATAGATTAAACTTTTGCCATATCCGGTCGCAAGCCAACGGAGAGTGCCTAAACTGACCCTAACTGCAATTAAATTTGCGTCTTTCTAGGCTACCAGCTCTGCCCATTTCAGATGAATTTCACTGTGCCACTTTCTGCTGTGACCAGGCCTTAACTTGTGTGACCAAATCTCAGTTTTAGAGTTTTTTTTCTTACATTAAACTGTACATTGGTAGAGTCAAATTCAAACCATCTCATAGCATTTAGTAACAGGGAAGGCTAAAAGTAAAGCCATTCCTTTCTAAGAATTCAAGAGAAAAATTGTGCTTATGAATATATTAAGTTGTTTAAGATTGCAGTTGTGTTACCTTCACATTGATAAGGAGCTCCCAAAGATTGCGTGGAGGCATCACGATAGTGGTGTTGAGTTCAATAACGTAGCACTTGTCTAGAGCAATGTCATGGTAGGCAGTCAGTCCCTGGAAAATAAAGCAGTTTATCAAATACAAATTCTAAAGACAAGTACTTAGGTTTTCTGTGCTCATGTTGTTATGTGTTGGCAGTTTCTTGAACTAAAATTTGAATAATTTTTATTTTACCCATGTTAGCAGTGGGGCTCTGGAGATGTTGCTATTTTGGTCCAAACTGAAATACTTTAACAAATATTGAATTGATGGCTATTAAAATTTTGTATGGACATTCGTGGTCCGCAGAGGATGAATCCTACTGACACTGATGATCTGCTGTCTTTTCATCTAGGGTCATCTTCATCAGGTCAAAATTTCAATTTGTGAGCATGTTAGAATGCAGATGTAATAAACTGCAGTATGCTGGGCTGCAGATTATGGTCTTGTTTTATGTTTTTGTGTTTAAACTCTTTTGTGTTTTCTTTTTATGTAATTTGAAAAAGAAATAACAGTTATAAGTTAATTGTAGTAAATATTTAACTGTGTACTTTGTGGGTTTTCTATTCAAGTTGTATATATGTCAAATGAGTGTGCGTTTGGTCCTCACTCTGTGGAAGTCATGGATTATATCAGCGGGGTCGCTGCCTCCAAAGTGAGGCACGGGCACAGTGATCTTCTCATAGTTGTCGGCCAAGTAGATGCCGACATTTTCCTCCAGCTCCTGACGCCCACGCAGCGGGGCATACACAGAGTCTTCATAAAGCACCCTGCAGTGGAACAGGTTCTCCTCTGGGATCTACACACACATAAATAAGCAGTTGGATCAACACAACAGCTGGAACACTTGGAAACAAGTCCGTAGCAAGAATATCCTTTTTTACTGCAGTGACTTGAAAAACAAAAAGGACATCATTTGATTTATGAATACAGTATGTGATGCAACAACCAATCTGAGACACATACAACACACAGTAGAGTATAATCAGGTCTTACATGAGGTATAAAGTAGTAGCGGTAGACATAAATGGAGGCAAGGACCAGACCAGCCATGAACACAACCAGGCCAAACGTCAGGCAGCACAGGCCATTGAGGGGAGACTTTTTGGGCCGCAGCGGCAGGATCAGCTCATCCTCATCCTGGAAAACACAACAGAGATATTAATACTTCAAATGGGCACAGAAAAGCATTTCCAGGCAGCTTTAATCCAACTTTCAGCTTACTCATCTTCACCAAGAAGAGCAGCTGAAAATGACCCGAATTAACTAACTGCTAAAATAGAAGCTCACATAAATGGAAACTCCGCATTTCAATTTTGAATTAGTAGCACTTCCCAGAGGAAGGGATGACGGAGCGCTCGGTAATGAAAACTTGACTGAGATGGTGAGTAATCTTCCCAGACGCCTCCAGTCTCGCAGCCCATCTGTTGGTGCCACGCGCCCAACCTGTGCTTGCAGGGTGGCACTACACACAGATAGTAGATAGTCACTGTGTGCTTCCATGTACAAAAACAATGACTAACAGAGAAACGCTGTACTGTTGAGTGTTCGTGGCAGGTAAAATTATCTCCTGATCTCCTGATAGTTGCTATTCTTAGCTCAAGCTTTGGGTAGTTTTTCCTTATCCAAGCTAGGGTTAGGACAGAGGGTGTCGTATGCTGTACAGATTTTGAGGTCCTTTTGAGTACAAATTGTTCTGATATTGAGATATATAAATCGTATTAGTCCAGCTGGAGTTGTAAAGGAAAAAAAATAAACTTGTAAATGAAAAAATGTAAATGTGTGCATGGGAACGGCTGTTGTCAGAAAAATCATGACAATAGTGTGTGAACATGTTCCATTATTTTAAATAGGAGATGACACAAAAACTAGAAAGCAGTTCCTTTGTTTCACAATGTCTGCTAAATATGCTGTATATTTTTGCACCTTATATTAGCACAGTGTCTCTCCTGTATGTATATTTTCATATTAGAACAAAACTCATTTCAGTTCGGTACACTGTTCTTTGTGGCAGTATTTGGAAGCAGAGGGTGTAAAGGACAAGACGACAACTGTGTATGTGTGAACACACACTTCTGTGAGACTCGGTTCTTTGTGTTCTCCCACCCCACAGAGAGAGATAGAGGCTCTTTCACACCAACTAAGGAGCGTGACACACCATGAGGCCTGTCCGTCTCCTGTTCAATACATTTAGATGAACAGACTTCAAAAGTCACACACCCACTCCAGCTCTGTACTTTTGCAATATTCCCTTTATATGCATGCCTGATGTCCAATATAAATTCCATTATGGTACATCATCTTCGGGGCTCAGCCATGTATCTTTGATAAGGTGATGCTGGGATGCTGACAGGCAAAGTTGAGGACTCCAGTGCTCTGCCTCATTTAGAGCTGTGAAAAATAATCTTGCATGCGCTGCAAGCCACATCATCTGCCATTTTGTCAGCCAAAGCTCCTGCATTTCTTGCATTCTACCTTTTTTAAGCTGGGGAGTTGTTTATTTAAAGAAAAGAAATCAGAGGTCATGTCACTTATAAAGCAAAACCCAAAACAAATCCTTTACATCGTTTAAAATTATTTTTGCTTGTAATACTCTTTACAGCCCGTAACAAAGAGCATATGCATTCGCACATTATAACAATGTGCATCAAGCCTACAATAAGCATATAACTACTGGCGCAGAAGAAAAACATCGAATGTTAAAGTGAAAATGACATGTTTTGTTTCCAACCAAATGGCGATAGATGCTGTCAAAAATCCCCTGCTGTTCACGGCTGTGCAGGTGCAGGCTGCCCCGCAGAACATCCAGGCAGGAGAGCCTGGGCACAGCAGGCATCACGTTGGATAAGTGTCATATTAAGACGACAATGACAAGCGTTTTTAATAAGAGAAATACTCACCATCGGATGAGGAATGAGAATTTCGGTCTTGTCGCCATCATTCTCCTTCTCCACTTTCTGTCCCGCGACAGACTGGAAACTGATCTTCACCATGGCTCGGAGTCACTGTGTCTGTCTGCTGCAGGCGTCCTCGCTCTTCGTCTGGGTCTCTTCGTCAACGATACAACGATAACTGGCTACCTTTCTGAAACAAAGTCCCTCACCTCGTCGACGGACTGTCCTCTTCTCACCGCTGGGCTGCTTCTGTTTTTGTCTTTGTCCACCGGAAGTGTGCTGCTGCAATTTTTTTTTTTTTTTAATATGTGCCCTTAAAGGACTAGTGCGGTGCTTTATGTTTACGATGACGAACTCCATTCAAAAAACATTCTATTGAATCAGCTCTCATTTCATTAGTAGCCTGTTAGAATGAATGTACTGTCTGTCTTATAACAATAATATGCAGAGGCATTTATTGGCATGAAGATGACCGAGTAGTGAGGTATAACTCTGTGCTAGTTTTATATAGTATATGAATGTAATGTAGGCATATTAATGCAATTGTTTATCATGTAGTTTTTCATAATTATAAAACAGTAGCTCATAATTATGAAATGCTAAGCTATAACGTTAATTATCAGATACTATAATCATGAGGGGAAAAAAACAACCTGCATCAGTGCTTTTATTTTTTATAAGAAAGTACATTGTGCTGATAATACTGTAATATTTGAATGCAAGACGTGTATGTACAATAAGGTATTAAGTAAGCAAATCAATCTGAATAGGCCCTACTTCTTCCACCACTGGAGAAAAGGGGCAACATACCAAGCTGATGTTCCTACCCCAATGTTAACACAAATTTGACAGCTGAATTATTATTATTTCTGTACACGGGAAGAAAATGACCACAGCATTATTTTTGTATTCCAAATGTTCTTGTTTTCTTTATTTCATTTGTAGGGCCCAGGCCTTTGACACTTCTGAAAGCACCCACACGCTCTATGCTGAAACTGGAGTCAAAGTCAGCATACAGCCAAAAGTTAAATTTGACATTTCAATGTTGTTAAATACTTTGAAAAAAGAAACAATTCCAGTACAACATCTTTAGTACAGCATCATGCACAGCCAGTGGAGAAACATGCTTGTTCAATGCGAATGGAGGAACTGTTGTCTGAGTAGTGCTGTTGTCTACACGGAGATGCTTTCTCATTTGCCTACGGTATTTGAAGGTATACATGTCTCATTAAATAGACCATGTCAGTCACTGTAAATAACATATCTGTGGATTCATAAGTTTTGCTCAGCACCATGAGGACAATCCAACATGCCCAAAGTACTCTGCCACCCACAATGCTTTACACTCACAATTGTACTGGAATTATAAACCCTCTGAAGAGAAAGGCTCATACAAGAGAAGAGGGAAAGTAAGAATGGTGTGCTGAGTTGCCAATGTCCTGATGAGCTCACCCCTGAAGCACACTCAATGTGGGACTACACAGCACTCCCAGGCCACAAGCAGTGTGGTTAGAATGAGGGGGGAAAAAAAACAAACAGTTAATGAAACTGAGGAGGGAGGAAGAGCCCCGCTATCCTCGACTCCAGTTAGGTGATGATGATCGCTCAGCACCTCACAACGTGCAGAAAACACACAGGCTTTAATGTTTCAGTTAATGCCCTCCCAATCCCCTCCTGCACACGTTTAGAGAGACACTTTTTGAGTGATGTAGAATAAAAAGAGGATTAACAGATCCAGAGCTAATACTATGACATTCCTCCGCTGTACAAATTGTTAATATCCTATAGGTTAGCTAAATGTGAGCTGGCCCTTTAAGTTATGTACAAAGAAACCCAACAGCAACCATTTCAACAGTAAAATGAAATGCAAAAACAATGTCATTTAACTTTTTTACTTTTATGGTTTAGAAAGTAATTTGATTACGATTAACCAAAAACGTGATGTTTAAGGTAATATATATATAATATATATTCATGTCAAGGTTAAACAAAAATCTACAAAGCAAAAAAAGGCATATGTACATGTTCACCCTGTCCCAGAAAACAATCAAGAGACCCAAATTCATACCGTACATCCCTCCCTCCTTTCCTCGTGTGCTTCAAGTGCTGTAACAAAGCACACAGGAGGTAAATGGTTCTGTCTGATGGCATCTGAGAGCTTGTCCCCATGAATCGCTCAAATGAACCACTGTTGTATTGGATGAAGGCATAGATACGAACTGTAGCGGTTGCTGTGATGCACGTGCAATTCCGAGTCTGTGGCACTGAACGTGGGAGCCAGACTGCGCAGACCATCACAGAGCCGATGCTGGGTACAGCCATGGATCTGTCACATTTCAAGGCATGCAACCAACACACCAATGTTCAACTTTCTCGTACCATTTCCACCACAAGGTTTTAGCAGATTTTCTTGCAGTATGTGTGTATGCATCTTCTTTATGTAATACATTTATGCATGTAAACGTGTCTACTTTTGTTCCTGTATGTGTATGTGTGTGTGTGTGTACTGACATGTTCTGTTACTATGTTTGATGGACTGTTGTATCATTACAATATACCTAACATGTCTCAAGGTGCAAGAAAGCAGCAGCATCTATTTTCTCTCATTTCTTTTGAAGGAAAAGGACTGAAAAAAGTAATTAAAATGTTCACTGAGGAGCAGAGGAGCTGGCGACTTTGATGAGTTGATATGGGTACGTTGGTTTTTCATTTGTTTCCTCAATTTTTGTTCAGAAACCAGAACAGAAGCTGCTGATGGGTCTGTTATGCAGAAGTTGTCTGGATGTTGTCCAGACATGGTCCTGGTGGCTCCTCCCCCCACCTCTGCACCCTTCCTCAGGCCTCCTGGGGGGCAGGCCTTTTGAGGTCCCTGATCTGTTTGATCAGGTAAGTCTTTTCATCATTGAATTGTTCATCCTCCGTTCTGTCGTTCTGGAACTTGCTGAGAAACTCAATGAGTTTAGTTTGGTTCTTCAGCAGGATGTCTAGGATGGGCTGCGTCTTGTTGGGGTTGGCCACAAACACCTTGTGATTGAGGAAGAGGAAAATTATGTTAATATGTGTAGATAGTGAACATATTTGATGTGTTATAAACTGTGCTTTAATGTTTACCTTAAAAACATGGAAAGCCTCAAACTGGATGTTGCGGCTCTTGTCCCGTAGCAAGTTCATCATTAATTTGAGATTCTCTGGCTTGCTGATGTATTTCGTCATTATGGTGAAATTGTGCCGGTCAAGAAGCAACTCCCCCAGTAACTAGATCATTTTAGAGTGAGAAACAGAAATAAATATGAATTTGAATATATAATTATTTTACATTGACAGAGCTCACTGCTTTAAGCCACAATCTATAATTTCCTTGGCCTATATAGGTTAAAGAAAGCATTTTACTGCTGGAAAGAGAAGGGCGAACAGCTGTGGCCGGGTTGGTTCAGTGGGTAGAGCAGGCACACATATACTTAGGTTTATGCCTCGACGCAGAGGTCCAGGGTTCGAATCCTGCATGTCTTCCCCCTCTCTCCCCTTTCTCACCTAGCTGTCCTATCAATTAAAGGCGGAAAAGCCACCCAAAAAAAGAAAGAAAAAGAAATGGCGGCGACTGATAAACAATCTCATACAACAGTTAAACAGTAAGCTGAAATAGGTTTCTGAAAAACATTTTAGGCAAGAAATAGGCAATGCAGTAACAAAATCTTGGATTATATTTGATCAGCGCTACCTAGTTTTATAGTTTATCAGCCTTGGTTTTTATAATACAGGTAACAGTAGTGATTTTGAGAAAGAGAGAGAGGCTCTCTTGTATCCGCTTCTATACTCTGTGTGTCCGTAACACTAGTGTGTAGTAGTGTTGACAAATCTTTAATGATACCAGATAATAATAAACTTTATTAACACAGGAATCTTATCTTAACAACTTAGGAGAGATAGCATGTTTCAATCTTGGGTAATAATTTGTCAGTGGGATGGTCAGTTTGTTTACATTTAGATTACAGATTGTGGCTTCAGAGCTACAAAACGCATGTTTTTCAGAAGAAAGAAAGAAAGAAAGAAAGAAGGCACTAAAGGTAGTCGAAAACAAAAAGTGAAGAAAACTCCAATATTGAAATGGTCTTCAGAGGACATGCTGTGTGGTGCTCCCACCACTAGATGGTGGTCACGACAAGGTGGTTATAAAGGTGGAATGGTTTTGAGAAACTAAACACTCTGACCAGACCCCATATTTAAATAGCTCCCTGAATAGAGTTGCACCACTACATGAGACCTGTTTACTGGCATGACCCAGGGTACTTACCTTGAGAGACTGCCTTTTAGTCACGTAGTTTTCTGAGTGGAGTAACTTCTCATATTCACTAAAGAACTAGAGAGAAAGGAAGAGGAAGTGAGAGAGAAAACAGACAAAAATAGAAGGGGTCAGGGGAGAAAGATTAATCTAAATGTGTCAAGTAGTGGTTTTCAGAATTGGATCGGTGTCTTGTATCAAAACACAATGACAGGAAAGTAAGATTTTCCCTCACAGACTGACAGCTACTTTGTGTTCACAGCCCTGCAAATTATGTCCCAAATGACTGGTTTGATGTTGTTGAGAAAAGAGACTGCCAGCATGTCAAACCACATGGTTAAGTTCATCTCAAGTAATTTGAAATATTCATCTCAAACACATTGAATTCCACTAAAAGGCCTAAAAGATTTCCAATAAAGCAGCACCTACAGAGTAATAGATGATTGATGAATTATTTTTGTTCCATTGATTAGTTGTGATGAACTCTGTACTGATGAATACCTTAAGTAGGGGCGGTACGGTTCACAAAACCCACGGTTCGGTTCGTATCCCGGTCTTAGGGTCATGGTTTTCGGTTCTGTATGGTTCTTATTTTTTCTTTTAATCTTTAACACTCCAGAAATATACTTCAGCAAATTATATATAGCTTAATTATCCACAATGTAGGATACCGTATTACAAAATAGTTATATCATGTAACCATGCACAAACTGAATTTGACTTGAATTTAAGCACATTATTGGGACCATCTTGAAGGAAAGCTAGGTGATACAGCAAGAGGTTAGACTGATGATTTCAACAAGCTTTTCATTTATTTGGCAAAAAAGGAGAATGTGTATTGCCATCTACAGGAACTTATGTGCCTTTTTAGCACACGAAGATTGAAATATTACAGAATATCAATTGAAATAACTTGCATTTATCAAACTACCAACTTCAGAAAGTCAGAATACGTTAAACATAAAAAAGCTGCGATTTTTTTTGAATAGTTCTTTAAAAAAATAATAAGAAAACTTGTTTTAGGGAGAATAAAGTTAATCTAGGCTGAGTTTTCCCAGTAACCTTTCCAAAAAGACCCAGGATGCTGCAAATGTTGGTATAATATGAAAATGGTTGGTGGATATAAGGCAAAAAATAATAATTTATTAAATAAATCAAATTTGAACATGTCTGTCAGTGGCTGGTTGACCTTTAGCCTACAGTGTTTAGTTAATTTCCTATCCTGGCCTGGGACACATTATACGGTTTGATAAAGTACTTATTGGACTTCAACTCATTGCACTTAAAATAATGAGCGTAGCTATCCTCAATTTAGGTCATCCTGTACGTCTCATCTCCGTTTTTTCCTGCATGCATCCACCGTATGTTTGTGTGTGTTTGTGTGCACGCTTCAGTCGCAGGGGGAATTGAGCAGCCCCGCCCGCTGCAGACCCGACAGGATTGAAACAGCAGGGCTCTGCTTCAGCGGCGGTAGAGTGAATAAACGTTACAGCGTAGGCTACATTGATGTTAAAATGAATACAGGTTGGCAGGACGGTCTGAAATGTTTTGCACGGTCTTTCGTCGTACGTTTTGTTGGTAACTTGTCCACACCTCTTCTTTGGCGCCGAAGGGAAACACACTGTCATGCGGGCACCTGAGGGGCCCGAGGCTACATTGCGCATGCGTCGAACCGTGCGGCACACGGACCCCGAACTGAGACAAGCGGACCGTACGGTTCGGATATTTTTTCATGAACCGTACCACCCCTAACCTTAAGATATGAATTTTTTAGCTGCCAATAAACGTAAGCGATGAGGTTACATCATTTCTTCCCGCTACGATGTCATGGCCACACTTGCGTATACCAATCAAGCCTTTCTATCTTACTTTGGGTGAATCCACTACCTTTTAAATACTAGGTTTCAATTGAGAATGGACTTACTTTGTCATAATGTTGCTCCAAAAACTCTGCACTCAGTAGCTTGTGTCTTGTGAGGAGATCCTGGAAAAGACAATGCCGACTATGAGAAATTAATTCAGACTTAATGGTTATCACTTAGCCTGGTCCCATTTGTTGGACACTGTAAGCACAATAAACTGAAGCACATGCAGAAATAATCATTGACTGAAAACCCCCGCCCTAAAATTAGACAGAAAAAAAATGTTTTGGGTTACAATGTTGTACAGTGTGGAAATAATCCTTTTTTCAAAGACATAAGATGACTGGTTTATCTGTTGCAAATATGTTAGCAAATTAATCCTTTTTAAGACTGTAATCGTAATAAAATAAATCTGAGCTTTAATGCCAGGATTTAAATCTGACCACTAGGTATTTATTAAGCAGTGTTGTCAACGTTTGTCCAGATAACACAACATTTAGTCCAGTCTTATAAATACCATTTTAAAACTGAGACCCTCTGATAGAAGTCTGAACAATCAGCAAACTACTGGTAGTGAACAAAATGATAATAGGACTTGATGTTCTTTTATCTAATCAGAAACACATTTTAGTTAAACATTGAGGATTTGACAAGGTTTCCACAACAAGCCACTATGACTTTGTTTTGAAAGTTAGAGGCACGTTCATGACCACTCAAGTGGTTTGTTCAGGCCTCAAAAGCATGGCATAACTTTGCGTATGAACACCATCTTTCCCATTATAACAGCCATTGTTGGCTCCAAATCCTCAACCTCCAAGTATGTTTAGGTCAATGTGTGTTTATAAGTGCAAGATAAGCAGCAGCATGTACTTGCAGTCAACGCCTCATCAAATTTGCTGTTTGAGCTCTGCAATTGATAGGGGGGAAAAAAAAAAATCTAAAATCGTTTTTTTTGTGACGACTTTCTAAAATCAATTCTTTTCCCTAGATTTGACATTTATTTCTACCAATGATTCAACTAAATATTTTCTGTTTATACGGTACCAGCAACAGCAACTACACCATATCTGTATGGATGCAGCAAAACAGACATACCGAAAATACATGTTATGTACTTCTTTACAAACTAAATAAATGTCAGACTGACTTGTGATGTGGATTCTCCTTTTAAAATGTCTCATAATACATCGTCTCTTGAAGTGTATTATTCAACTATTATTTTTTTAAAGAAGGAAAAGAAAATCACAATACTGAAAACTATCGAATCGCAATACTGCTAGAATCTCAAATAAAAATTGCAAATCAATTTGGCACCCATATATCGTGAAAGAATCTAATTGGGACAAAAGCAAAATAGCAGGAAGAATAGGAGATTGGGCTGCTGAATATAGATGTCATGAAACTGTAAACAGCATCTCCGCTAATAACTTACAGTGTATATCAGATCCAGATACAGAAAACTTTATTAATCCCCAAGGGGCAATTCATTTTTACAGTCTATCCCATCCATGTCATAAATAAGTACAAGAGTAACGACAACAGTATGTTTACATGCACAGCAGTAACCAGGGTATTGTCTCACCCTGGTTAAGTGAATAATCGGGTTATGCCAGCTCTCCCCGTATACACGAGCGGGGAAGAATGGGGAGAATGACAGGAGTAACTCTACCTCTGGTACAGCAGGTGGCTCTCTGCCAACGCACAGCACTTTCTCTTCCGGTTGACCTATGTCAACATTACACAGACCGATCACTAAATTAGTCAAATTTAACAACTTAATGTTTCATTTACACATTATTATTTCAGCGTAGGACATCACAATATTCCTGCCAGATGACTGACCACTTGTTCGTCTCATTATAACGTTATCTGTAACCAGTGTCGGGTAGAATTAGCAACCTACTTTGTTAGCTAACTAACATTAGCATTAGCCAGATGCTGCCTGGTCCCTCCACTTTTTTGCCGAGACATAGTGTTGACAGCCCCGGACATGGACAGTCGGTTTTGCGATCTCCAGATGTCCGCTGCTGCCTCGGCAGGTAGTAAAACGGATGGACCGCAGGCTTTTTGCTGCCCGCCGCGGATTCGAGTAACACTGTTTTGTTGTATGGTGTCATAGCAACAACTATGTCTCACAGCACGCTGACGGAGTATGTCCGGTTCAAAATCAACTACCTCGGAGTGGACCTGATGGAATAACTAAAAATTCACTAAAAAGTGCATGGTCAGGTTGAGTTAATATTTTATCAGCTTTCCGGACCACTCACACCTTCCACAGAGAGCTGAGGTCTTTCTGCTGGACTCCAGTGATATTTGAGCAGACCTTAACAATGTTAGACAGACAGTTTTTGTCCTAAACAGACAAACCATTAAATCAGCACATCAGTGAGTTACTTTTGAAATGACGCTTTTGGACAAAAGTGTCACTGTTTTTTTTAATAGCTGAACAAGTGAGCCAACTTACTTTGAAAGTGGCAAATGCATCTGAGGCAATGTCGAAAGTGGACATCTCCACATATCTGAAGAAGTCATAAAACTGCTCTGAGCACAGTGTGATTTTGGCCAGCGGTTCATGTCTGATGCACTCCCTCAACATGATACCGCAGTTTAGGGCAATCTCTGGAGACTCATACCTGCACAAAACAGCAACATAGGACAAGGACTGAAAATCATATCGAAGAATAATACATGCAAACATGTATTTGTTGATGGCAAATAACATTTGGAGTAGGGGTGCTCCGATCGATCGGTCACCGATCGGTATCGGCCGATAATGGCTTTAAATAGTTTGATCGGTGGTCTCCATAAATGCCAATCAGATAGGCCGATCAGATGACGCACTACCATGGATGTATTAAGAGCGCACTACTCCGGCTGCCACCGGTGGTGCTCAATTACGCCATTTTGACGCTTCTACTGCCTCTGGAGCACCGCTGGTGGTCCACCGACTCATTGCCATCTGGGAAAAAGACAATACATTAGCGATTTGCAACGTGTGTGCCAAGGAAATACCACGAGGCGGAAAGTTCCAAAGACGTTTCAACACCACCAACCTCATCAGACATTTGAAGGTTAGTCACAGAAAGGAGTATGAGGAGTTTTCAAAGTTAGCTAACGCTAAGGCAGAGCGGAGTCGTGTAGCTAGCAGCTCCGGCGCCTCTCAAACAGCTGTTTCCCTGTGTGTGTGTGTGTGTCGGTCTGTGTGTGTGTGTGTCGGTCCGTGTGTGTGTGTGTGTGTGTGTGTGTGTGTGTGTGTGTCGGTCTGTGTGTGTGTGTCGGTCCGTGTGTGTGTGTGTGTGTGTGTGTCGGTCCGTGTGTGTGTGTGTGTGTGTGTGTGTGTGTGTGTGTGTGTGTGTGTGTGTGTGTGTGTGTGTGTGTGTGTGTGTGTGTGTGTGTGTGTGTGTGTGTGTGTGTGTGTGTGTGTGTGTGTGTGTGTGTGTGTGTGTGTGCTGAAGAAATTGAAAGGACATTTTTTAGATTTTGAGCTAGGACAGAAAGCCAAACAGTTACTGATACATTCTCTAAACGTGTGACTGTTACGTAATGGCGTAATTTTCAGTTCATAAAAGTGATCGGTGTTGGCCAATACGTGTTCCAGCAATCGGTGATCGGCCCCAAAAATCATGATCGGAGCACCCTTAATTTGGAGGATGGTAAACTGAAACAAGAAGTTTTCGTTACACGTTTACATCGTTAAGTTTCATATAACCGCATCATCTCAATAAAATAAACTCTGGATATGAGGATGAGGACAGAATTATCTATATAATTTATTATTTCTAAATGGATTGGAGATTTTAAAAAATGAACTAAAGATTATAACATGAATCTAGCTTAAAAACTATTCACAATTGTCTTACTCAATTGGGCAATATTGTCTTTAAATATAATGAGCATTACCTTCTGCATATCCCTGGGCATGATATAAGTCCAAATATTGTCATCTTTATCAGTTGTTTTTGTTTTGCCTCATGGAAAACAGGAACAACTGATGACGATGTTCACCAGTATGTGGAACTTATATCACAGGAAGCTCAGCTTCTAAAAAAGTTCATGGTGCCTATTTTTCATTCTTCTTCTTGAGGCAGTAGTCAGACCATTTGAAAACAGGTGCTCTCATTTCCCTTTATGCTAAAAGTCTGCTGAGGAAGTTGCTCTTTTCAATAACGTGTAATGTGTTCATGTGTTGTTTCAACAATATTCACAAATAAAGAAACACCTTAAAGATCAACGGGAGCATGACCACTCTGTGTTTGTGCCTTCTTACCCTTTAAGCAACATGAAGAGGATATTCTGCTGGGTGCAGAGGTACTCCACCGTGGGCGTCCGAGTGCCAATCTGACGCCTCAGGATGTTGTTGAAGATCTGAGCCACATCTTTCTTACCCTGGTGGCAACAGATGAAGCATAAAGAGAACACAATACATGAAAAGGTTACACAATACATTTTCAAACTGACAAAGCAATCAGTAGCTAGAGAAGGGTGGAAAGCCAAGATGCAACTCTAAACATAAACATAAGGTATGCTGGTTTTTAAAATGTGAGATATGTCAAAAAGTCAATAAATAAAAAAGAATTATATAAAACTTTCTCTTTGTTTATCTTTATTCATGGTGTTTCAGCATAGAGGGGAAAGATATATGTCCTCTTAAGATAATGACCAGGATATTGACAAATAGCTACCAATGAAAGTGACACAAATTCAGCATACACCAAATGTGTGCACAACTTTCTAAAATTTGAATTACTGTCATGTGTCTATGTTGCATACTTGTGATTTAGAATTAGCAGCTTTTTACTTTTGTAGAGGAAAGGAGGATGAGACAGGGTAAAAGAGGAAGAGAGATCACACAACACAATGAGTCATGCTGTGATAGGGTGAGTCAGGGAAGCCTGCCTGCAGCAGCAGTTACCAAACAGCACCCAGTCTGACATACTGCAGTATTGCATCGAGTGTCCATATATCAACATAGGAAGTTGTGTACATTTTTAAACATATAAACTCATGTTCATAAGACACATTCTTCCTGTGTAAAGCTCAGAGAAACTTCGACCACTTTACAGCCTACTCATTGTCAATTGTTTGCCACTTCTTTCAATGTCATTTATTAAATATTTTTCTCCCCCACTCTTACGAAAGACACAAAGTCTCACCTCAAAGTCGATGAGCTGCAGGTCTGCTATCAGGGTGCTGAGCAAGCCACTGTTGTAGAGCTCCTGGGCTAGCTGGGCCACTGCTTCTGTTTGGGGCTCTTTCTCATTAGTCCCATACAGGATCTCCTTCATGGCCACCAGGCTTTTTGACACCTCCTCTGTGGCCTGAAACATATACACATAGTACATGTGACGTTACAGTATTTCAAGCATCAGAATTCTAGTAAACTCATTTTCACCCCCACAAAAGATTGATGGGGTGACGAATCCAAGGGAAAACGAAGAACATGTGAATTTGTGCGAGAATCACCCTACCTTCTCAGCCTTTTTGTCAGAAATGTCATGTTTCTCAAGCACTGTCATGCTGTCCTTAAGGTTCTTAACAATGTCCGCCGGCGACTTGTGGGACTTGCCAAAGGGGAAAGGCATGGCGGAGAGTTACCACGAGCTAGCAGGCAGCGGACTGTCCACCTAAGGAATGACATGTAAAACTGGATCAGAACCTGTAAAGATGAAGGGACTACTGAGATGGGAACTAAGAGCATGTAAAAAGCACCAAAGAGCAGAGACAACTCTGCATTAATGTTGTTGTACTGTAAAATATCATCTTAATTAACAGATGATTTACAGAAACAGCATGGTCTTTGTCTTGTGCCTTTCCAGACAATATCTTTGTAACACTCAAAGCTCAAGCTAACAAGTAGTTATAGGAAAGTACAGATGTCGGCAGTGTAGAAGGTAAAGAGGGTGATTACAAATATAAACAGTAGCTGGTGACTTAAATGATTCAAAAGTCATGATCATGCAAACATAGCAATGATGCAAGTCTGGACAAAGGATAACAAAACAGACAGTAGATACATACACATAGTGTTTAATGTAAGCTAAATCACAATTATCTATTAAAATGGCAAGTTCTTTTCTCACTGAACTCTCACTTATACTACCGCTCCACTACCTGTCACTCACTGCCCATGGGTTAGACAAGTAATTGATATTGCATTATATCATTATACCGTCTGTTGGATGTTATTTATACTTTGGCACCAGGGTTGTGATACTTTATTTTGTGTTACTGGGGCAAGACAGTTCCTTTCTTTTCTACAGTCACTTAAACTCTAGTTCAGTTTTTTTCCAGTTCATGGCAGTTTGATGTTGGAAATAATGGGACTGAATATTTATGTTGCTTGAGGTTTAAAATAATGGGACAAAGTATTAATTTTGCTGTTACTGAGTATGTTAAAATCATCCTATATAAAACTGTCAGAACTGAAGACTTGACATGCGTATGACTTATAGTACAATCTTGTGAAATGTCTGGTCATTGTCAGCAAATGATTAACCAAGCAATGTTTACTATGACATGGGCCTACTTGAACAGTAGGGCTATGAGGAAAATATCTAATTGTGATTATTTTGACTGATATTGCGATGATGCACAATATTGGAGGGAATTATCGTTTTTGTATCATTATTCTCATTTTCATTGAAAATTATTAACATTGAAAGAAATTAAAAGGACTATAGTGTGATTTTTGCAAGGATCTGTATCAAACAAAGATTTGTTTCTTTAGTCTGTAGGATACGATTTGTAAGCCGGGACATCTCTGCAGCACAATACATATTTTGCCATTAACAAATATTGTGCCCCCTGCGGTTTGGATATTGCACTAGTCCATATTGCGATTCCGATACAATTGCGATTAATTGTGCAACCCTATTGAACAGCAACTAACAAATTACGAAGTAAGTAAACACCTTGTCACATTACTAAATATACAGTACTTTCTCAGGTAACTAATTTAGGTCAATAAACACACTTGTCTCTACAACACAAAAACCTATAACCCGGGATAAAACTGAACCATGCTACAAAGACCATATTTTACTGCTGCTCATATTTAACTGAGTTACTTAACGAGTACCCTTGTCTACAAAACTACCTGATCCACCCAACTATATTATACCATGGGTGAAAATGCCAAATTTTTCTGAACAGGCAAGAAGTAAGCCGAGAAAGCTTGAGCTATCACAAAGTGTAGCCTAATTAGCAACACAGCAGCCTAAATGTGCTTATTTGTTCATACAGTGGGTCATGCAGGATGACAACACTACCTATTCCAAGAGCCCGATACAGAAACATACACACTTAATCCCAGTATCATGCCAAGCCAAGACATTTTTTTCATTACACATGCTGTCCTTTGAGACATCCGTTTCCAGTAGAGCTGGCCGATATGGCGAAAATCAAATATCACAAAATCTTTGACAAAATATGTCAATATCAATATTGAGGCGATATTGTAGGGTTGGCTGTTGATAAAATATTGATAAAATGAGATTTTTTGACAAGTTATCATTAGTAATGTGGATATAATGACTAGGTGGGTCAAGACAAATAAAATAACAGCTAGAACAGGCTGAAAAGTTCAGAAAATAACATCACTTTACTGTAATGTAGCCTCTAAAACCAGGAAAAGACAACACTTGTGTCATATTATGATATCCAAAATGTAAGACAATATCTAGCCAGATATATAGATATCAATAATATTGATATTTTGCCTAGCCCTAGATTTCAGTATGATACTGATGTTTGCCACAAAACACCAAAACTAGTTACTTAACAAACACTCAGAGGCCATCCACATGAAGACGCGTTTGGATGCAAGTTTACGCACTTTTTTGCATCGTTTGGGCCGATTGTCCACACGAATCCTGTAAACGCACTGCCCGTAAAAGCACTTTTTTGAAACCTGGTCCCAGGGTGAATAAAAAAAAAACGTTTGGCTTCGTGTGTACGGCGAAACCGCATACGTGCGTATCGATGACGTCATCCCCACACACCTCAGCCACACAGCTGACTGCCTTCAACCCAGCTGACGGCTCTAGCAGGGACGCAATGCTGCTTATAAAGTGGAAGTAGACAATTTATCAACTAGTTAGCTAATCTGTCTGCTCAACTCCTTGCACGGATTATAGTAACTTTTAGCACCGCTTATTGTAGAAAGGCTACTGCAAGAAAAATGTGTAGCTAGATTATCAAAAAGACATCGGATCATTCATGTTTGTTTGACTGCCGTTGTTAGCTAGCAGAGCTAATCATGTCCGATAGAATGTAAACAAAGTTTACATTCTTTTTCTAGGTAGCCTTTATATAACGAGCAGTGGTTAAAGTTATTAAAGTCTAGTCCATGGATGTGTTAAGCTAAGAGAACTAGCTAACAGTCATGTTATGAAAGGAAGTGGAAGTGACTGAAGCCTGCTCTTCTTCTTCGTTCCGTTAATTTCTGTAGCAATAACAGCGCCGCCTACAGGCCTGGCATATGAAGTACCGTGTTGAGTCATTTACATATGGATTCATGTGGACGTGAATTTTCTTGAACCGAATCCAGGGAAGACGGATGCGTTTTCATCCTAACGTCTTCGTCTGGATGGGGCCTGAGTCTGGAAGGGGCCTAAGAGGCACAGATCTAACAGTCTGTCACCAACCTGTTGTCCTGCCAGGAACCTTTAAACTCTGAACACAATCCCTGGAGTAGTCACACTCATCCTCTTGTGCCTTGGCAGACAGTCCACATTTAGAAAGCAACGCTGTGGCCAAGAATATAAACCAAGCAGCACCAAAGTGGGAGGTGCAGTCCACCATTTGTATATGATGTGTCATGTGTGACTGAGTAATATAAAAAGTGTCCCTGGGTTCACTAGTTACCGAAGCCCTTAAGTTGTGCTTGTTTACATTTTTATATAAGCTGAACATACCTCAATTTCGTCAGGTGGCCAAATCCATTTGGCGCACAGACTACTGTTGGTTAATGTAGCCAGCAGACAGGAGAACCGCCTCTCTACTCCTGACCCGCTTCAGTGTCAGTGACGCAAATAGGAAGGAAACATATGGCAGGTTCAAAATCAGCTGGTCGCCGCTAACCAACAATGACTCCGTTACTAATCAGGTATGTGTGCTGGAGTAATGTAGGCCAACACATGTCAGAGTTGCTGTAGGTCTGACTTTTCCACAAACTGAACATGGCCTGAAAGACCCCGAACCCCTTCCGACTCTTTCAAAGGAAAACTACTGTCATGTTAGCCACAGCAGGCTTTATATATCTGCGATTACAACAGTCAAAAATAGGTAAATTGAAACACGACTAGCGGAGCCTGAAGTATAATTAACCTTACCCTCCATTAAACAAAACAAAACTGTGTCAGAAGACAGCTCAAACGTCACCCCCACCATTCAGTCGAGACAGCAGCATATGTTATATAATGTTAGGACAAATATTATATAGCATAACAAACTCAAACAAGTTGCAAACCCGCGGCCCGAAGCTGGCTAACATGAAGAAGGCTAACATGAAGCGGACAGTGAGCACCACCCCTCTACGTTATCCATGCCCGGTTTGTGATGGATGAAGCCTGCCAACTTTGCGCAATGCTGGTCTCTTATCTTTTTTATTTTGCCTATTGATTTTTAACCTTTTTATTTGTATATTTTTATTTGTCATGTTTTTTTTTTTATTGTTTTATTTTGTCTTCTCTCTGCTATGTTTTGAGTCTTTTGTCTTCTTGTTTGTATTTACCCAAATGCTGTCTTTCTATTGTTTGGCCCACTCTTTAACTAGCTAGGTAGCTGTCCGATGTTGACCTCTGGGTATCATGCTTTTGCCTTGCTTTTTTTTGTCAAACTCTGTTTTTAAATGTGCTATATAGAAGTTATTATTAGGCTAACGCTATAACAAAATTGATACTTGCTCACTTAGTAATTATGTGGCTAGCAAATGCAGGACAGCTGTAAGTTAATGCAGAGCCACAGTGAAATATGGGATTCAGCTAACACAATACCTTTACCTTTCACTTGACAGCTTTGTATCCGTTTGCAAGCTAACGTGGCCTATAATATTTCAATCACTGTCCACCAAACAACAGTGCTACTGCTGGTTTGGTTGTGGAAGTGTCGACACACAGAAGGCCTCCTCGGGCCTAAAGTTAGCTAATGCTTACAAACCCTAGCTGCGTTAGCTTTATTTAAAATAGCTCAGACTGTAACATTATGAAGCACTAACTGCATTTATTATAGCCAGTTTTGTAACACCAGTTAGCTAGCTAGCCCTCTTAGCATAACGTTAGCCAGGCCTGGCAGTCGCTCCTCGCTGTTAACGTTACTATCAAGCTCGTGCCTGACTTTAGCACATCATAAGCAGCAGGCTAGGTTTAGCTGAAACGTGTTTGCTAACTGAGAGCTATCCAACAAATTAGCTAACTAACATAGACATATGTAGCTAGCTAACTTTAAGCAGAGACTATTTAAGGCAACCGTTGTTAGCTAAAGTAGCCTTAACGCTAACGTTAGCTACACCACAATGCTTGCAAATAGTATTTCATACCATAACGTTATACAAAACATAGTAACGTTAAAGGTACCTTGTAAATGGCGTTTTCTATAATTCCCCGATTTGTCAAGACGGCAAAGGGCAACTTAGGTGCTCATTGGAACAAAACCTGCTTTATTTTCCTTGTTCGCCGCCTCCTCTTGTTTGTACTGCAGCCCCTGTTTCCTAGTTCCTTCTCTGAGCTCGACAGCGGAGCGGTTGTCACTGCAGCGTCTACCGCCCCCTCTGGCCGTCTCATGTCACGACAACTTTGAGGTTGCACTGAATGGCAGGCGACCGTACGAGGGCGCGCTCACATCATCAGCAGGGGCTCCACATCATCATCATCATCGGACATTCATCATCTACAACTTCTATATAGTAGCCTAGTGATCTAAAGGCCTTTCCCAATTCCCTAATTTGTACCTCCTAGACTCTTCCTATCAGTTTGTTAGTTGTAATGGTCCGGACAGCCTAAATTAGCCTATCTTGTTCACACATTTAAAACTTATAATCACGAGTGTAGTGCCTAATGCAGTTGTTTAGAAAACATTGTTAGCTTCTAGTCCTAGGCTATAGGCTAGACTAGGCTACTTCAACATGCAGTGTTTTTGAATGTAAAATAATTTTGCAGCGTGTCAGTAGGCCTATAAATAGGCCTAGGCTATATCAACATGAAAACTCTTGGACACATTAAGAGCTACATGCAGGAACATTGATTGCCCAATCGGGGTTGGGGAAGGCTATTCTAATAGGCCTAATTGATGCGTTTCTGACATCTAATTAATTGATTTCGCTGCATCTTTGCAGTAGGCCTATTTGGTTGCTACTCACACCTGGCTACGGCAATGGTCACTGGCCTGCTAAAAACCTCCTCCTCTTCGGCCGGACTGACGTCCACCCTCTCTGGAGGTTATTATTACGCTCTTCATGCTCATTAGGTTTGAATGAATAGTGGTCTTTGTTCGGCTCCAGTTCCCACGACCCGGCATTCGCCTGGCAGTCGCGTGCCTCTAAAACACTGGCCCGCGCTTTAAGGGACCTGCAGGTGGTGGTGAATGGGGTGGGGGGGTCAATCTGACATCTGCTTGCTAACAGTTAAGAGCAGATGTCTGACATTTGAAAACACCGAGAGTGATCAAAGCCTACACAATACACTGCAAGATGTTTTTAAAAGCCTAGTGAGTGTTGTCCTTCTAATATAAGAGAATAGAGGTGTGTGTGTGTGTGTGTGTGTGTGTGTGTCAGCCAGCCAGCCAGCAAAAAACCATCTACTTAACTTAAGATCATGCTTAATTGGATGAATATAGACTCGCCTATACTGTTCTGCTACTGTTCTGCTTTCAGAGGCTGAGCAAATGTATGGGTCTGAAATGAACTAGGCTATGTAAGTGGCAGCTAAGTAGTTTGGTCGTGTAACAATTAGGCTAATATATGAAGTAGCCTAATTTAACATTCCTTAAGTGTGAACTAATCACATAAAGTCATAGTGACTTTACTGCATGGAATCATCACGAGTCATGCATTAGGTATAGCCCATAGCTACACTTAGGCCTATTATTGTTTACTTCACTTATAAAGCACAATTCTGCAGAATTGTGCTTTATAGGCCTAGGCCTATCTTCCATAGCCTACAGATACAGGCAACTCTGTACTGTAGGGCAGAGATATATTCTCAAGTGATTTGTCAGCCCATTGTGTCTCCTGTGAGCTTTGAGGGAATGGGTTTGTCCTTTATGCAGGTAGTGTAATGTTGCTTCTGAAATAGGTGAGGCGCTCCCCGGAGCACGGTAACTGCACACTCTTGTTCAGGAGAAGAGGAAACCTCAGTTTGTGTTGGATGAAGAGCTGAGGGGGGAGGGTTGGGTAGTGCATGGTTTCAGGCTGGACATCTGTCGCCTGTGAGTATTTTTTTTCTAGGCCGGGTCTCTCTGTTATTGAATGGAGCCAGTGACCTGTCAGTCTTGACTGATGGGACCCCGTGTGTGGGAAAATCCCGCAGCCAAAGAGTTGGAGCATTCACATGCTAATTGCGCCCGATAAAAAGAGGGCCGTGCCGCGCCGAGGGCCCTAGAGACGCGCTGAGATTCAGTAGAGGAGGCACAACCGCACAGACACCCGAGAAAAAAACATGACTGCTTCATCCATGGCGCACAACGCGGGGAAACATCCCAGTGCCAAGGAGGAGAGAAAGGTATTTTACACTTGGATATATTGTAGCTTGATTTCTCTTTTAGAATAGGCTATGCATTGTGGGCCACTTTGCACTCTGCGCTCCAGCTTGGTAGGCTACCTCATCATCCAGGCTGCCTTTAACCGACGTTTTTGTTTACAGCTGAGGAAGCCGCTCATTGAGAGGAAGCGTCGAGAGAGGATAAACAATTGTTTGGATCAGCTGAAAGAAACTGTGATAGGGGCGTTCAGAATTGATGTGAGTATTTCCTCACGTCTATATTCTCTACAAGTAAACAATGGAGGCTGGATCAAGTTAATTTCAAGGCTGCTCATCTCTCAACAGCAATCCAAACTGGAGAAAGCCGATATTCTTGAAATGACAGTAAAGCATCTGGAAAACATCCAGAGCAGTAAACTCAACGGTAAGGAACCTGGCTCTTGTCTTTATGAGTGTGGGGTGTTATGCAAGATTACTGTGGATTTTTTTTTTTATTGATCTCCATAATACTTATCTCAATCATTTATGTTATGTCTTGGGTCAGAAATGGGGCGAAGTGAATTAGGCCATGAAGTAGTTTGAGATCCCTATGACAGAGAGCAGCATCAGCATATTACTGTAGCCTATATCTTAGTAGCACATTCAGCTAAAACGTGATAGTTAGAGGACAGTTTGTAATCTGGTCGTAGGCTATTGTTTTTAATAGTTAAGTGAAACTGTGTTGTGAAAGAGAAAGTATTACTGAGCAGCAGCTTCCTGATGGGAAAGAAGCAACAGTTAAAGCGGTTACTATGCATGTTGTGCTGCCTGTCACCACAAGGGGTTGCTGTGACTTCACACCTCCTCCCTTTTCCTCCTGCAGACCCCACAGTAGGCCTGGAGGCCCAGCAGAAATACAGCACAGGGTACATCCAGTGCATGCACGAAGTCCACAACATGCTCCTCACCTGCGACTGGATGGACAAAACTCTGGGCTCCCGCCTGCTCAACCACCTCCTCAAGTCCCTGCCCAGGTCCACCGATGAGAGCCCTCTCCATCCCTCACCCAGACATGATGTCCCTCTTCCAGCCGGCCAAGGCACGGTGCTCCCCAACACACCCCTCAGAGGAGAACCCCTTGCTGTAAGGCGGCTCCAGAGACAGGGTTCCACCTGCCATGAGGCAGGCTGCCAAGAGAGGCCTGCACTCCACAGCTCCCACCTGGGGATGCTGGAGATGTGGAGGCCCTGGTGAACCTGGTGGATTACTGCTCTTGGTTCTCCATTTTGTTAGGCCATACTCTGTTATGTATCTTATAGATATGCTGCTCAGAAGACAAACGTGGGGCAGTTTTGTTCCAGTGATTATAATTGTAGGTGTGCTGTAATGATTCTATACAGATCTTTTCAAAGTACTTCCCTTCAGAAGTTGATTTCTCGTAGCCTGCATTATAGAAGGCTCTTATTAATCTTTCATGTATTTATTGTATTAACATCTTTATTTATTTTATATTATAAGGTATGACTTTGCTTCTTAGACCAGTTGCTTGGCATTACATATATTTCTATGTATTCCTCCTTTGCTGTATAGTTAACCCAAACATGAATAATAATAATAATAATAAAACTAAGTGTACACTCTTGAGAATGTATTCATCTTGTACAGTTGCTCAATAATGTTTTGAAATGTCTGCTATAATGGCCATGCAGTGCAGAAAGACAGGGCATGAGCCACATACATATAAAAACTTCATCCACGAGACCCAAACTGTTTACTTTCAGATAATTTACTAATATAATCATACAAATATGGGCATCTAGTATAATCAATGAGGCCTATTTAAGTGTTTATTAACTGTCAGCCTACATTTTTACCATTGAAGGATGCGGACAGTCCTGTACCTGGAAAAAAAGATAGTCTATACAGACAAACCTTCTATAGTTAGTTAATATGCATTTTTGGAACACCTTTAAAGCTCCATTTATCAATAGTGTTATGCACATTTGAAATCAAATGAAATGGAATGAAAATGAAATGGGTCATTCACAGTGACACAGCAAATTACGACCCAATTACGCAGCTCAATGCATCTCTTAAAGGTGTAGTGGAGGATTTTCTTTTTCCGGGTGGATCATCAAGACTATTGGTCCTCATAGTTGTCAATCATTCTGCTGATATGTTTACGTAAGGCCGTCGTACGTGCTCGTCCCTAGGTAGTTTTCGCTTTCTGCGGCCTCTTTTTATATAGGTCTATGCCTCTAGCCATGGATGTATTAAGAGAACTAGCCCGACCGCCTTCTCCCCGCTCTCGGCTGGTGCTGGCTCTTGCGCCCCCACCCTGACCTCGTCTCCCTAGGCCTATGCTTGTCGTAAATAGATTTTCACTTACCAGTGGCGAGTCTGACATAGTGGAAAAAGTGCAAATCTTCTCTTGGAAACATGTAAACAGAGCGTGCACGAGGAGAACTAGGCGTGTGCATGCTCTCTCGTGCACACGTTTAATAGGCGTTCCCTCTCGGGTGCTCGGGAGCAGGTAGTGTGTTGTGCATGTGCATTTTTTCAAAAAGTGGAGAGGGCGGTTCTTTTCTAAAATTCGGGAAAATCCTCCACTATACCTTTAAGACTCTTTTAGCTCATTGTTTTGATGGCTACAACTACAAATAGCCTACTGAACAGTTCAGCCTCACGATGTTTACAACAGCAGCAGACAGGTGTTTTCAGTAAATAAACTCAGGTAAACACATTACCTGCCCAGCAACAAATGTCAGCCAGCAAAGTTAGTGAGTCTAAAACAGGGATCTTCAACAGGGGGTCCGGGGCCCCTAGGGGGTCCTCAGAGTGCAGTGCAGGGGGTCCTCCAAATTATTGTTAATTTTTGAAAGTTTTTTCAAAAATTAAAAAGTCTTAGCATATTAGCAAACAGAAATCCTGGCCCATTGGTAGGGCATCACAGGCCATGGACATACACAGTTCATCCTAAGGATTCACTGTGCTACATGCATGTTTAACATTAAAACATGATTTAGCTTAGTATTATATGCAAAAAAAAGTACTTATAAAGGCGTTAGGCTGCGCTACACCTAATCGTAGTCCCAGTTTAATATGCAACTTTAATATATACTTTATACAATATATGTAGTAGGGGGTCCCTGCTCCATCTCTCTTTCAATTAAGGGGCCCTTGGCTTAAAAAACGTTGAAGACCCCTGGTCTAAAATGTTTAGATTAATATATAGTCAGATATTTTAGCTGTTTGTTGGAGACCAAGCAGAGCTAAAAGGAGAGTGAATATAGGCCTTTTCCCATTATGACTTTGCAGGAAAAACCAGGCGTTTGGAATGACATAAGGATGGCTCTGTTCTATTCAAGTGTCCCAGTAAGTCATGACAGTGTGACAGTGAGGCCGCATGCACAATACCAGGACCCTGAAACTGAAGCAGCTAAATGGAATTATTCATTTTATTATTTTCTCCTGTCTTCCATGAAAAATATGTTGCTGTTTAACTTGGTTAACACGTTAGCTAGAACAACTTTATATGTTGATGATATGTCAGGGTTGAATGAGTTTAACTGCCCACTGGTTACCAAATTGCAGCTTTATTAAAGGGCTAGTGCACCTAAATCATAAACTAACATGCTGCCGGACTTACTTCTAGTGGTATCTCTAGTTTAGGTGTTATGTGCTGAGGTTTTTAGAGGTCCAGCCAATACAGTGGAAGGGAATAGAATGTAATTTGTGGTGCATCACAGAGGCTGGTATCTCAAAACCTGGATCACTAAACTCAAACTATCTGCTTATAACAAGACATTTTTTTTATTTTGATTTGGGGGAATTGACCCTAATTCACATGGCTTGACAACAACATTTGCTCAAAGGTATTGATTATGAATAAATTAATTATAAATCATAATTAGTCATATGTGTTTTGTGATTAAAAGGACAAGATGCCCATTTCAAGGTTGACCTAAATGAACAAGGAATAACGGGTTTCTGTGTGCAAATAGTTTTTATGGTCGAGACACTGACACTCTGCTTTACTAGTTTAATTTGGCCTCTGGAAGGCTAATTAAAAATAACTTGGATGCTCGGATAAGGAACCCAGTGAGGTTTGGTATGGGAGCACTTTAAAGCATCACAGCCTCCATAGGCGCACAGACGTTAGGATGGTCAACGCCAATATTGTGCTACATTTAAGTTTTAATAAAGATGTAATTCTTCATTGGGTTTTAAAAAAAATAGAAATGCGCATATGGCCCATTCTCCCGCTATTATTGTCATTATGATTGGCCGCCACATGGAGCCAGACGGCAGGTCTGAAGAGAAGAGAGAGGGGGGGGGGGTCTGGTCCCTTAGCGGAGCTCACCAACAAAAACGAGCCGAGACAGCTGCTCTCGCCACAGTCCAGACCATTAAAGATCTGAAACATGGATATGAGGGTGGCGAGGTGCCAAAAACCCTCCACGTGAGAGGTCTGAAACTCTTCCTTAATTTGGGGCACTAGAGTTTAGTGGTTTATTGCAAATATGTTGCGCAATTGTGCGAATGCCGTGCGTAAAAGAGCACCGGAAAACAGCATTGTATTTACCTGGAAGGTGGCACACAGATGACTATTGCTTTTTCGAGCGGACAGTCGTTTGAGGGTAATTTGCATGACAATACCGTGTACAAAACATGTAGGCCTATAATAACGAGGGCAGAGGCTTGAACGCGCTTATTAGACATAAACAAACAGACATTGTGCACAACATCCAAACTAAAAAAAAGTCCAATACTGATATCAGAAGAACCAGCATTATTCTAATAATTCTCAACAGTCCAAAATGTTGTTTAAATGATGCCAGCTTCATAATTTGCATGCTTATACACACAGCACACTATAAAGATAGTACGAATCAGACATTATAAACCCTCATACAGCAGAGCAATACAACGTGAGAATGCAGTTGCACACAAATCAGAAGTCACCAAACACACGGAGAACAAACGAGGCGCAGGCCAACACCTGTCGCTTTCTTTGGAGAAGGGCCCTTAATTCCCCCGGCTGATTCAGTTTGCGCCGAGGGGCCGCCAGCAGCAGCTGCCAACCGAAGGCATCGCGTTACATCCGCCAAAGAGGCGGGTAAATCTGCTGAGGCTCGGACATAATAGTCAGCAGAACGAAGAATGGGTCGGGCAGAAAAACCGACAGAGCAAAAACTCACTGGTGCTAATGCTGAGATGCTCTGAGGCATTAGAGTGGTCAGAAAACTGCGGGACAACGAAAAATACAAAGCATAATTGAATAATGTAGCCTATCACCAAATGACTAATGTCTACACACATGACGTAGGCCTCATATCTCTTTAATAACCAAGTAGCCTAACCCCCAGGCTGCATTTAACAGTTATTAAAACATGTGGGCCTATCACAGTTTTATTTAAAAATAAAATAAAAATAAAGTGTATGTATCACTCTAACAACAAATTCTGCATTATAGTGACTTTTTTTTTACAGTTACACATAGCTGATTAGAACCAACAGTGGGGGGAAAACCGAGCGGTCGGTCACCTAACCCAACAAATGTCTGATTCAGCTGCTTGGGGCGCAGACCGGGGCAGGCCGGAGACAAAGGGAGTGGGCGCTCATTGGCTCCGGCCGTGTGCGCTCTGTTGTCCCCCAGCGAGAGCAGCTCAGCCCCTATTCACATGTTAATAAGCCCCTATAAATACTAACCACAGCCACTCAGCGCCAGCAGCACGTCTCACTAGGATTGCACAATAAACACAGGGCGCCTCGCTTGCCTGCGAGTTTATCGATCCTCCCCCCCCCTCCCCTTCCTGTAACCGGTTCCGTTTGCCAGCTGCACCTCGCTGACGGAAAAAGCAGCAGTGGGAGAAGCCACAGAAAGGGCGATTCAACCAACATGGCCCCTTCGCCTCGGCCCAGCAGCACTGGACTTGATATGGAAGAAGATGAGTCCTACTACGGGATTCACAAAGCGGACAGAAAGGTAGGCTATACCTACCGCGGTTCTGTTGACGGAATAACAGGCACTCTTTGGACATAGTTGGCAGTGACGCACTTGTCTCGCCGGTGACAGTCTGTATGCATTTGGGTTTTATGGCAATAGCGTTTAAACCTAGCTTTTAACAGTCAGTTAGGCTACATCCCACATATGACTCTAGCTTTAACTAGAATTAAACAATAGTTTGACCCACAGCTAGAGGTTTCTGCCATTGACTGAAGTGTGATCTTTGTGTTCCTGCAGACCAGGAAACCTCTGGTGGAGAAGAAGAGGCGAGCTCGCATCAATGAGAGCTTGCAGGAGCTGCGGACTTTGCTGGCAGACACAGACGTGAGTAGGCTGCACCTCAGCTCACCTGTCCCTCTGATGCAGAGGTAGATTTAGGTTCTGATGAAGTTCTACTGGCTGTTTCCACAGTTTCATTCCAAGATGGAGAACGCAGAGGTGCTGGAGATTACAGTGAAGAAGGTGGAGGACGTACTAAAGAACCGAACCCAAGGTCTGTACAACTCTGCAGTAGGCCTATGCAGTTCTGGGGAATTTAATCTTAAATGTCTGTATCTGGCACAGTTATCCCCTGACAACTAAGGTTTGCCTCATATTATCTCCAGATCGGAATCAAGGCATGTTATAGTGTAGGCCTATGTAGGCTATGCTAGAAGTTTAACCTGAAATTTAGATAGATTTCAGGGGTCACAATATTTTTAACAGAAGAGGAAAGCAGAAAAAAGAAACACATCTCTGCTACACAAAGTTATTCTTTTTTTTAAGAGTTTCCTCTTATCTTTTGAGCTTTTGTTTTGTAATTACTGGATCATTTGACTTCTTCAGGACTTAAAATGATTAAAATAATACAAGGAAAAACATCACTCTGGGTTTACTGATCACTAGTATGGCATTTTCAACCAATGAACAGGGGTCGCATGTAGACATTTCTTCAAATTAAGAAATCACAAGACAAAAAGCAACCCCTGATTTATCAATAGGGTTAATGTGATTACTCTTAAAGTCATGAGAAGTGCAAACCACCCAAATGATATAGTGACTTGACCGGGTTCACGAGTAGTCCAACTGCAATTAGCTACAGCTATTTCATAGCCTTTTCTCTCTGCTTCCACAGAAACAGACACACTCAACCAAGAAGCGAGTGAGAGGTTTGCGGCTGGCTACATCCAGTGCATGCACGAGGTCCACATGTTTGTGTCCAGCTGTCCTGGGATAGATTCAACAGTTGCGGCGGAGCTCCTTAACCATCTCCTGGAGTGCATGCCCCTGAATGAGGACCACCTCCAGGATGTGCTGATGGATCTAATTACTGACACTTCTGGGAGTAACAGCAGCACTTGGCACGGAGGCGACGAGGCACTCTGCACGACTCTGGCTTCACCTGGAGGAAGGAGTCTATCCAGCAGCTCGTCCTCAGCCCTCTCCCCGGCCCCCTCCACCACCTCCAGCGAGGACCTGTGCTCCGACCTGGACGAGACCGACAGTGAGCACAACCAGAGTTCCACTGAGGGCTTGGAGAATAGGGAGGGCCTGAGCATGCCCACCATGACCTACCCTCAGTCTATGTGGAGACCCTGGTAGAGGTCTGGGCTTTTGATGGAATGCAGTTGGGATATGTTGAAGCTGCTTTCTTTGAAGACATGACAAAGGGCCTCTTACTGAAAAGGAAAAATCCACCCTACAGCACATGACACTTCACAAATAACCATTTGGGATGGTGTAACTTTCATTTCTGGGCTTATTTTCCCCCTGCAGATAACTGGCCACAAGCATGGATTGGTTTTCTGGATTCTACACATTGATGTTCAATCATCAAATGTGTTCTCTAAGACACAGAGATACAAATGTGTCCACTGACAACAGCCTCGGTTGATCCCAATGCAGTGTAACCACAGATTACTTTTTCACCCTAAACTGAATGCTGCAGGTTTGAGTCTTTTCCTTGGCATTCTGGGAGATGTAGGAATTCACTCAATGAAATAGAAGTAGAAAAACACTCCTTATGTGCTTTGAATATCATAGAAAAAAATGTCTTAAAGAAAGGTTTTCTTTGATCTCATTACATGGGCCCTTTCTCTTAAGGGCCCCTCCAGCTTGGGGCCTCCTGAAAGTGTTCCCTCTTTCCTTTTCAGTAAGGACTCTCTGGCTTTGAGTCCTCGTTTGTGACTTCTTTTTTTTTTACACCTGGAGAAAGATGAAACATTCACTTATAAACCAGCAAAGGACAGACGAGGAACCGTTTTTGCGTCTATAACTCTGTGTAAATAGCTCTTTTAGAAACCGAGAAGTTTGGCAATGCCTCTGATTAATATAAATATTTCTATTGTATTTCATAAAGGCCTGTAGTTTATTGGGCCATTAGCCTCCTTCAGAATGACCACTTTATGTTGTAATGATGTTTAGAAATGCCAGTAAAATGTTTGAATTTGCTAAATAAAATAATGTAATTGAAAAGCTGTTGTATGACTTGACTTAATGCCTGAGAGTACTATAACGGGAAACAGGATAAAAAAAAAAAATCTGGGTAATAAAAAAATCTTCGGAACCTTTTGTGAGATAAAATGTTGTCAGAGAATGTTAATTTATCGTTGAAAAACGGCTAATTTGTGTAAAGTAATTTCGGCCAATGAGCTATTTAAGGGGAGTTATGCTCATTTTCAAAATGTCAAAGTTCAAATATCATGTTATGCCTAGTCTAAGACAGTCCAAAATATTAGTAAACATGAACAACTCTCCTAAATCCAAAAACTAGAGTGCCAAACTCAAATTTGTAATGTCATCACCTATCAAGTATGGCACTCCTCCATAGACAATGAATTGGGAAAGATGCTATAGATGACACTGGGAGCGCCCAGAGGAATGCTCCGAGTGAGCATATGGACATTTTTTGTTTCTGAACTGAGAACACTACAGTAGAATAAAGCTCATTTGGGTAAGCAATTTTAAAACAATCAGTCTCCCATCATCAATTGTCTATGGAGCAGCTCCAGACTTTATATTTAATGACATCACAAGTTTGAGACTGATGCTGCATTCACATGCTCCTCAGATGGTCCCAACGCCTGAGTTGTGAAGTCGTTCTTCAGACTTCTGTGTGTTCATGCGCTTTAAGTCGTAATGTGGGGAAAAAAGATGGACGCTACAAAGAAGATGTTTTGTATGTTATTGCTTATTATTCCAGTATGTATTGCACTGCACTTACACTACGTGAATGCAGCATAACTTGGTGTCTGGCTTTGAGAGAGAGCTCATGTTCACAAATATTGTAATACACTAATATATTGAACTTCCCTGATGTTTCCCATTAGGAGCACAGAGATTAAAGTTTAATTGCATGGCCCATTGAAACCACAGCCAAAAATAACTAATCTAGTTTATAGGATGAAAAAAAACAACAGTAGCCTATTTATCATAATCTATTGTCCAAATAGAAAGGAACTTGTGTTGCGCATATTTTATTAAATGTCCATTGGTGCCAGAGGCTAAAAGTCTTATTTTTGTTGATAAGATGAACATTTAAATATTAAATCTCTCTAAAACATTAACCTCGAATTAAGCTCTCCTTTTCCTCCGACCTGCAGTCCTTTCTCGCCACGAGGACGCGCGGTGTGTGCGCGCACATGACAGGAGTCGCACCTCTCCAAATGGCTTCGCTCTCACCTCAGATATAGTGAGCATATTAACAAAGTACTGTTAGATCCTGTCTGGACTGTGTTTGGAACAGCCTACAACGCAGAGCAACAACTCAGATCCTGGTATAAAATGGAAAAGTGAATTCACCCGGTAAAAAAGGCTATTCCAGACCAAAAGGCTATAGCCTACATGTAGGCCTAATATTTGGTGAAAATCCCACCTTGTTTATTGTCAGATGATCCTGGAGCATTGAAGGGATAATTAACAAACCCGAGTGGAGGTGGGTGTCCACAAACTGGACCTGGGTGTGAACGTCGGAGGAAACACATTGAAATGGGAGCGGACGAGACGCGGTGATCAAAGCTGCGACAGTTTGACAGAGGAGCGTCAAAAGGCCGCACAGCTGAAAAGAAACTACAAAGGATACAAGCAGGATCAGATTCTTCAAAGGGATAAACGCGCGCACACACACACACACACACACACACACACACACACACACACACACACACACACACACACACACACACACACACACACACACACACACACACACACACACACACACACAGACTCCATTATGACTTTTGACTCACACTTGATCATGACATGTAAAGAATGGTTCTATCAGGGGTGCAGCCTTGTTGGAGGTAGTTGGGAATTAAGAGCAAGGACCAGTGATGGGAAAATGTATTCAGATTCTTTATTTAAATCAAAATATGTCAATGAAAAATACTCCACTACAAGTACAAAATCCAAAGAGAATTGTGGGATTTATCCAAGTAAAAGTAAAGGCTCCTTACAAGGGAGGATATTCACCATTAGAACCTGGCAACCCAAAACTGAACCACTTGTTGGCCTTTGATTAATCTAAAATGCCATGATAAACGATTTAATGAATAAACCTATGAACCCTTCAAGTTTGCTTTATTATTCAGCATTTTAGCTAGCATTGGAGCTACCTTGACCTACTTTATATGCTGTTGAATTTAACAATGCATATTTTATAAGCACATTTTTGTTTGTAAAATATTAAAGGAGTAGTTTTCAGTTTTTGGGAAATGCGCTTCATCGATTTTTAGTTTTCAGTTTTTAGTTTTTGTTTGTTGTGAGTTAGATGAGAAGATCAATATGCACTATGCACGTATCTGTCAGTTACATAAGGCTACAGCCAACAGGTTAGCTTAGCATAAATACTGGAAACAGAGGAAAACCTCTAACCTGGTTCTGTCCCAAGGTAACAAAATGTACCTATGTGCCAGCATCTCTGAAGCTCACAAATTAGCCTTAATATTCAGTTGCATAATCTGTACAAAACCCAAGATATACCATGTTAATTAGTGAGCCATGATGAAATGATTAATTCTCCCCAAAATCCCATATCATATAATTTTACATCCAGAGGACAGCTGTAGCTGAAACATTTGCGCCTTGGGTCATTTTGGTCTCTTGTAGATTTCAGACAAACCGCGTTTCAAACAAAGTAAATTTAATTACAGTGTATAATATCCATAAACATATATGCTCAGTCCCCAAACAAACCAGTCATTGTAATTTTTTGTAACCCTATAGTGTGTTATGTGTATAGTATGTCTGGGTATATTGAAGGAAGCAGGTGGGTGGATGGGTGTGGATGTTGATTTTAAGGACACAGCTAAATTAAATTACAGTCACACCCCATTCTGTGTGGTCAGACCAACACCTCAGTGAACTGAAACCTTGAATAAAGCCTTAACCTAACCGTTAAAAAATATAGCCAAACCAACTGCAATTTCCCTGTTACAAATTCATTGAAATTCCTGACTATTCCTACTATGGGAAGTAAGACAATCCTGTTTAGGATATGACATGTAATGGTGTGCTTTTGGTAGGATATATGTACAAAGCAGAGTTACTGACTGTTGGAATACTTCGCCTGCATGTCACCACAATCTGCTACCTAACTGAACCCGACAGATGACAGGCTGACCACGTTACCAGATTTAGTTTAAGCGGGGAAAAATAAAAATAAAAAACTCAGACAGGGGGGAGCACCTTTGGGTCCAAATACATCAGCTGTGACCGTGCATATGAATTCTGAGGTTAAAGGTCAATGCAATGCAACAGTTGGCGTGAGAGTGATTCAACGGCAGAGGCGAGCATATGGTGCTGAAACAGATCCCCAGGGAACCTTGTCATCCTTGGCTTCTTCTTAAATGTCTTTGACTGTGAGAGAACAATCACTTCCTACTGGGCAGCAGCAGCAGCGGCGGCTACAGCAGCGTTTATGTGCTGCATGCAAGATACAATACCCTTCTTATCTTGTCACTTAAAAACAAGCTTTGGAATGACATAGATCTACAATGGTAGTTGAAGTTATTGATTGTCTTTGCAAGAAAATGACAGTATATCATTTAAAGGGAAACGTGTAAACAGTGGTCAGTGGTTTACCAGGGAGTACAACTACAGTAGGCCTTTGAAAACAGTTGTAACAAGTGACTCTTGACAAGCTTTTTTAAGTATGAGAAAATAAACCATTAAAAAACAAATCTGTTTCTTGTGAGTGTCCCAACCTTTTAGAAATGCAATCTGGAGTACCACTTTTAATCCATCCCAAAAGAAGAAATGTTTGAGATTTCTTCTGAAAGAGGCACAGTGCCAATAACAGATAATGACAGCAGCTTTTATAGATTTCTTCATGGATAAATTACTGGACCAGAGGGCTTTCATCACTCCACTGTATATTATTAAGTATATCATGAGTTGATTTGACTTTAATAATACTCTCATGTTAGCCTAAACACATGGTGAAATATGCCATAAAATTGGGCAAGCATTCCCGTGGTAGCCCAATAAATATGTTATTGTTTGCTCAGGTTGAACTACTGTGGCTGGCCCAGCCGGCTTGATAGGCAGCTTTATCTTGGTCCACTCAGTGGTCCAGCCACCAGTTGTTTTGCTGCAATGATTAATTAATTGGTAGATTGAAGGAAAATGAAGATAATTATTCATATTCAATCAAATACTTCTTATTTTACAAGCAAAGGTATGAAACATTTGATGATTCCAGGTTCTAACAGTAAGGTAAATTCATCATATTTGGGTTTTGGACTGTTGTTCGGACAAAACAAGACACCGGAAGACATCACTTCAATGATTTGGTGATCTGCATTTTTTGAGGGTTTTCTGACATTCGATCATTTATTTCCCCAATCAGTGTTTTCAGTTTATTTCTTCTTCTAGCCAACAATGTATGACCATGATATGTTGAGCAATGAGCAAAGAAAGACATCCGAGTCACACCAGTTATAGATCCAATGTTTTATTATAACATTGTTTCTCAAACAACACATCACCTTACCTACAAAAAATGCACAGAACTGTCCTAGTTTAATATACCACATACAGTGGCAATGACACACATGTAAATGATCATACACATCATGTGCCAGTAGCATGTGTATGCATTTACTCTATGCAAGGCCTTTTGAGAATGAAGGCTTAGATATTCTCTGGCTTACTCTCAGCATTCAGTCTTGCTTCCTTAAGAGTTTATACACAGGTGGGTGTTGTGGGCCCCCCCTCAATCTATTTTGAGAAGAGACAGATAGACATTGAAGGTGGTGACAGACGCAGGTCCTCTGTGTATTCATTCATTCATAGACAGAAAGCAGACAGAAGAGTCCACAAACTAAAAGGCAGAGACTCTTAAAAAGCCCATCACTCACTGGAATCCCTTACAGTAAGTATCTGACCACACTGTTCATTGTGCTTTGCCCATATGCATTCACATGCTATGTTCTGCTTACAGTAACATGACCTGGGTTTTATTAGAGGTAGGGTCCGTCTCAAACGACACTCAAAAAGTCCTACCTTTGCCAAACAAAACACACGAGAAAGAAATAGAAAAATAGAAACAATTCTGAAGAGAGAACGAGAAATTAAAGAGAAAATCCTAAAAACAAACTGTCAGTGAGATGTTCTTGGTCCAGTCTGTGTTACATTCCTAAGCCTTGCCTCAACCTGCTGTAGCACCAGAGTTGTTCCAAGTTCTCCTACTGTTTACCTCGACTACATGAAGCCACCATGGATCAGTACTTTCCTTAATACTTCATGGTAGGACGAGATGCAGGCATGTCACCATTTCCTGTGTAACCCAGGTTTCTATAGAAGGTTCCTTAGGCAACATGGTCCCCTTATTTGCTTATTTTCCCATACCTTTATATTTAAGGGCTGATTTTAAGTACACAGCGCTTTGACCATCAGCTTTTAATTTAGTCAAGGATCTATTAATACTGCAGCACACACACCTGCAGATACTTATGATTTAGATTCCTTTTTGGTAGTGCTTGAAATATTGTAAAAAGGTTTCTCAGTGTGGGAAACCCTTTCAATAGATGTGTGAGAAAATGAGCGGAGGTAATGTCTCTAAAAAGGAGGCAAGTAGAGACAATGCCATTTTGCATAATGTATAAATCCCCACTGATTTGTACTAAAAAAAAAATACATTTTGTTGTAGAGCTGCACCAAACACGTTCATGACATTTTTTTACAACATATTGTACAACATACATAGATACACCTTTGTTTTAAAAAACTAACTATATAATTTATAGATAGAAATTGGAGGTGAAAGGGAAATGCTAATCCCAAGGACCTTCCTAGTTTGAATACAATCAAAACATCTCTTCAGCTTTAGCCTAGATTTGCAGCCTCTATGCAAGAGGACAACCACCATACTCTCAACCTCTGCTTTTTAATGTATCAATTTCTGCTGTTGATTGTTTCATATAAACAAAACGTATTTCAGCAGCTTCTAAACCTGTGATGACGCCTGCTTCTTCATAGCACCTGTGTTGTTTTAAGGTTCTGCAGAGGCCTACAACACTTCGAAGATTTTCTGTGAAAAGGACTAGCTAACTCCAGTTTATAGTTGTCAGCTTAAAGTGACTTTAATAGCCAGCAGTATATTGTGATTCTACCTCATTTCCAGCAGGGGGCGACTCCACTGGCTCCAAAAAGAAGTCTGTTTCTATATTAGTCTATAGGGAAATGACCCTACTTTTCACTTGATTTATTATCTCAGTAAACATTTTCCTAACAAGTTTATGGTCTCAATCAGTCGTTCCAAGTCGTCTTCAATACAGCATGATGTTCATTTAGTAAATTATGGTCATATTTATTTTAAAATAGACGGTAAAGCAGGGGATGCTTTAGGGGCGTGGCTACATGCCGACCTGTCAATCATGATAGAGGCTTAGCAATGCATATTCATGGCACTGTATACACTAAAACAACTGTGAACTTGTTTTTGGAAGTTGTCTGTGTTTTAATCTAAAAGGTGAAGACACACGGGCCAGACGGCCAACCGTTGGCAGAAACAGCAGTTGATCAGTCAGCTCCCAGAGGTCCAAAAAGTGCCTCGGAAACACACCAAAGCGACGCTGTTATGGAGACGTAATACGTCTCCATAACACCAGGCGGCATTACTCTGTATTGTCGCCCAAAAAAATGAAAACCGGCAGCTGACTGGACAAACGTCACGTGGGTCTGGCTGCTGCTTCCGGATTTTGGATTTTTCAATGGTGGCTCGTTCAGAATACCATCTCATATTTTACTAAAATAGTTCACTGAAACGTGTTTCTGAAAACATTTTAAGCGAGAAATAGACCATGCAGTTGCTGAATCTGATGAAAGTCTTCATTTTAGATCGACAAAGGTCAGCGTAAAAGATTTTGACTTTGAGAGGCTGCCCGCTCGCCATTTCTGGCTTAATCCGAACGGCCTTGTCTCGAACTGAACACGTCTGGTTGGCCAAATGAAGGCCGACAGCTCCTCCGACGGACGGCGGCACGGAACACACGGAACATACTCGAGTCACTGACCTCGCCAGACTGTCCCACGGCCGATAATCGGCCCGGTGCGTCAGAGGCTTTAAACTCTGACCCTCTCACTGTGTGTTTTCACTTCATCACAATTGTTAATTGGAACACTTTGGTCGCCTAGAAATGTCTAGTAGTCAACCGGCTCTGTGTACATGCCGACTGCTGAATATGGTCACTTCTGGCTCCAAAATACTATAATTATTATTCTTTTTTAAATTTACCTTTATTTAACCAGGAAGAGACTCATTGAGATTAAAAATCTCTTTTTCAAGAGAGTCCTGGCCAAGACAGGCAGCAGTACAACCACACATACATACAAACACAAAATACACAAAAACACTAAAAACATAAAACAACTGAAACAGCAAATCCCTCAAAGTCAACCACAATCCTAAACACATCAGGCAAAATATCTAGAGCCAGATGTGGCTGCCTCCAAGTCAGTCAACATCCTCGTAAAGGCGCTCAATGAGACCAGCTCATTAAGTTTGGTGGATTTCTGTAACTTGTTCCATGTAGAGGGAGCAGCAAACTTAAACACCTTTTTCTCCAGCTCAGTTCTAACCTTTGGAACAGACAGAAGGAAAAGATCCTGGGAATGAAGATTGTAAGTCCCAATACTATTTACACTGATATAGGTCAGAAGGCAGGATGGAAGTAGACCTAAAATAGCCTTGTATATGAAGATATGCCAGTGTTGAAGTCTCCGTGTTGATAGAGAAGGCCATCCAACATGTTCATACAGTTCACAATGGTGAGTGAGGGCTTTAAAACCAGTGATGAACCTCAGAGATCCACTAAGATTGTGACGGCCAAAATGCAAACTCCTGGCTCCAAAATGTCAGTCCACAAACCAATTGGTGACATCACTGAGGCTACGTCCACTAATTTTTTTTTTCAAATAAGAACAGTCTTTTAGCGGAACAGATTTGGCTTTAGCTTAAAACAATCTATTCTAGATTAATTATCTGGTAGAAAATAAAAAAGACAAAATGAACAGCTTGTGCGATGTATCACATTGTCACGGTTTAGGAAAGTTATTATTAGCCTGCGTGTCATTCTGCTGCCCGTTGAGTCAGGTGCAACCACTGCTCTGTGCCTGGATATTGCAAATACTTAATTTGATGAGAGTAGGGAGAGAAAAACTTGCCCATTATACAGAGGTGGGGGTCCCTTCATTTTGACCCAGCCTACATCATCCAATGTGCACCACAAATGAAGCATAGCGTAAGTTCTGGCAGGTCACGGAGTCAAGCTCGGCTATTACCTCAGCTCATAGCTGACAGTTCCTAAGCCAGAACACCAGCTGATGGCTCAGCTGATTCCCTCTTTTGATTGGATTTCCAAATAGCGCCCTCTATTTTAAACTGTTTTTCCCAGCCTACCTTGCTGCATCTCTGCTAGCGCTTGCAACCCAGCTCCACCCCAGCTCCTCCTTTTAAATTCATGTTGTCTGACTTAATCAGTGTCGTGTCTCTGTCATTGATGCTGCTCTGTTCTGTACCCTATGGGGATCCTACTGGTGCTCTCCCCGCTTAAGGCTTTCCATACATGCACATGGAAGGGCAGGGAGGCACCAGAATAGAGCCATACCACCAAATACAAATTGCAGATCAATGAATCTATTTTGACAAAGTGGTCCTGACTGAATTATTCTACATAGTCAAAAATAGGAAAACAAAGGGGCTTTGAGAGGCTTGAATAAGACCATGTGACAAAACAAGAAAACACAAACATTATAACTGGCAGCAGAGTATTTTAACATCCGCTTGTTAATAACATTTTTAAATTATTTTAAGACAGTTATACTGTCAAAATAAAATGCTTTAAAATCAAATGTATTTATAAGATGTTTAAAAGATGCCCATTAACTATTACCTTTTTTAGAATAATAACTGCTCATGTTGCTGTAAAGCTCTGCCTCTGACAAGGATGGGAAACAATGAAATAAATAAATAAATATTTGGTAGGCCAAATGTCACCAACTACACAGACTGTACCCAGGTTCTTTCAGCGAGAGAGAGAGAGTATGTGTGTGTGTGTTGGCAAAAGGAGGGTCACATATACAAAGACCCACATGAAGCGATACTGCCCCCTGTATGGGCAGCTCAAGAACTGCACTTCAGCAGCAGTCCGCACAACACACAAGCAGCACACATCCTCATTTTCACCACAGTGGCAACACAGAGTTCTGCTTGAGTTAATGCTGTGCTTGTAAATATGGTCAGGCACATAGCTGTTTGTCTCACATTTACAATGTGTGTGTGTACGCATCACAAAAGGTCCATGGCTGGTCGAGTGTGTCCCCCCTGCTGGCGGCGCGCACGTTCAGCAGCCAGTGTCTGCTTGAGGCTGAGACTCCTCTGATTGGCTTAGGGCGTTCTGGACCTCTTGGCTCAGCTCCTCGCCCAGCTCGCCCATTTCCATGTGTGACAGTTCCTCCTCGAATGGGGTTGCAGCACTGTCCTCGCAGTACACACACTCCTTAACACATACACACGGCCAATATTAAATATATTTTATATTTGACTATTTCCATACAACTAAATCTGTATATGTATGTAAATCTATATGTTTTTTTTAAGTGTGGTTCTGACCTTTACATTGATAGCAGCAGGTAGACCTCCCCTCCTCATCCAGGGGTGTTCCTCCACTAGCTCTCGTCGCTGGTCTGAGGAGAAGTGAGGCTGGCTCTTTTGCATCTGCCTCAGCCTCTCCTTGTCTTCGCGCAGAACCCTCTGAATGTCCCTATGAGTGACAGACCACACACACACACATTACAGTTTACCAACAAGATACTTACAACAAGATACTTACAATGGCTCACTGCAAGTGTGGAAATTAACAACAAAGTAATCAGTCAAAGAAATCTGCACTAGGGTTTAATCCCAGGAAACTGGATTCCCGGGAAATCTGATCAAGACTATTTCCCGATTCCCGGGAAAGGTTATGCTTCTCTTTTCTGACAACGCATTTTCTGATTCTAATTTTTGGGAAAAATATTAAACACTAATCTGCACGCTATCAGTATGAAAGGATGGCCTCCAATGTAAAATGACCTGAATACATCTGAATGACTTTCGCACTAGGCTTTCATCTTTTGTTGCTTTATAGGCCTTTGTTTGAAATTCTGTTTACCCCTAAAATAATACCCAGTCAGTGACTCACCTGGATGGCATTTGATATGTCATCATGACCTTGTCATCAGCATTTGCCATCAGCAGCCAGAGGGGCTCCTGGAGAACATTTTTGATGAAAAGCTCTCCCTCGCCTTGGACTGAGACCTTGCTCTGCTGGCCGCCTTCAGAGCCTCCTTTGCTGCTCGTCTTGGCTTTGGCCTTGGGGTTGTGTTCCAGAGAGTCAATGCTGCCAAAGTATTTGCTGGTGTTGCTGCTCCCTATACACAGTTTTAGAGAGACAGGGAAACAGTCAAAGATAAGACTTTTTAATAAACTATTTATAATTTTTTATACCAACCAATCAGACACAAGTAATATCATGAAGTAGCATAAATAAAAGTTAAGTCCATTTTGTCGAGCTTGGGTGTTCCTCTACTGACCTGTTCTGCTGCCAGAAGCTCCACTAGCTGATGTACCACAGCCGTTGCAGCCTGAGCCCGATCCTGAGCCAGATCCTGAGGCCATGGAGCCAGGTGGCCAGGAGGTGGCTGATCCGGTCCCAGAGTGGGAGTCCTCCTGAAGCAGGATGTCCAGCAAGTCGCAGGATGAGGAGTTACCGTCACTGTGAGCCCGATCTTCTGGAGACTCCACCTGAAACACAAGGCAGCAAACCATTAGCGCTTTCACAGGGTTTATGTGAAAGTGTCGGTGTGTATATGAGTGGTCGAAAACTTAATAACACAGAGTTCTGATGTTAAATCAAAGATACGTTCTCTCTAACTTGGTACATTGCGACTCTCACCTGTTGGGGTCTTTCGTTCTTCTCCCCTGCTGCTCCAGCTGCCCCCGATGCTACTACTGTACTGTAGCCATGGCATCCAGCAAGGGGCGCTGCGCTGTCCTGCCGTTCCACTGAGCGCTGTCCCTCCTCCGTGCTCAGCAAATTGAGCTGCAGGGGCGAGCTGCACCGTGACTCAAACAGTCGCGGGGACGTGACGGGCTCTCTTGCTCCAGAGGCTGGGGTGGCGGAACGTGATGCCGCCCCTTCTTGGGGCTCCATGGCCATAGGGAAGGGCTGAGCAGGATACGGGGCTTGGGCCACAAACTGAGTCTGCACTGGAAAAGAAGGCTGGGCAGCAAAGGGCTGCTGGGTAGTGTAGGCAGTGTGAGGGGCCTGGAAAGGCTGGGGGGTAGTGTAGGGGGTATGTGCAGTTTGGAAAGGCTGTGGGGTAGTATAGGCAGTCTGAGCGGCCTGGAAAGGCTGCGGGGTAGTGAAGGGGGTGTGAGCGGTTTGGAATGGCTGCTGGGAGGTAAAGGCAGTCTGCACAGGGAACGGCTGTTGGCTGGTGTAGGGGGGTTGTGTTTGCATGGCATAGCCTGGCTGTGGGGGCTGAAAGAGCTGCTGAGAAGTGTATGCAGGTTGCGTCTGGGTCTGCTCAGGGAAAAACGCTGGTCTAGGAGCAGCCCCCAGCTGCCCAATCTGACCTAACTGTCCTATTTGGGGGAAGAGGTAATTGGGTAGCACCAGAGCTACCACAGGTGTAACAATGGTTGCACCAAATGGAGCAGCAGTAGGTGGGGCTTGAGTGCTCTGCCCCTCTCCAAAGCCTGTGGAAAGGGAGGGGTCAGGGTGGGGGGCCTGAGCTGGGGCTGCAGGTCCAGTGGGGTAGAGCGGGTAGGCAGGCCCCATGGCTGGGTAGGAGACATTAAAAGCTGACTGGGATGTTTCTGATGGGGACCACGAGGTTTGGTTGAGACCCTGGAGAGGAGGCCGGGGTTTGCGGTTTGATATGGCGCTGTCTGACGAATCAGGATGCTTCATCCGTGGCTTATTGGTCTTCCTGTTGCGGTTGCCCTTCTTGGCAGTAGTCTCAGGCCTGGTGGTGCCTTGTTTGGCAGAACTTCGTAGACCAGATGATTCTGAGATGACACATGGAAAAGTCAGAGGGTAGGGTAAAAAAAATAAAAATAAAAATAAATAAAAAATGAATTCTGGCAACAATTTTAATTGTATGTAGTTACTGTTAAACCTTGTGTACCTTCAGCACTGGCTGGACCTCTCTGCTTGTGGGGATATGTGAAACAGTCCTTCTGGAAGGTCCTGGCGTTGCTGAGCTCTCGGCAGCGATTGAGGAAGGCCTGCTCTTCTTTCTGGGTGTGTGCAGCCAGCACCTGTTTGGTCAGTCCCAGCCGCTTGTAGGCCTCCTTCTCCTGGCTGGGGGGAGACACCACGCTGACAGGCAGAGCCGGGGGCGCAGGGCTTTCGACCACGTCCTCAATAATCTCTGTAGAACAAATCAGAGCCATACACATCAGTCAAACAGAACTTATTATCTAGCAGTTGGATGAAAACCTGCATGTTCAACATTACCCACCAGACTTTGGCTGAGGCTTCTTGTCTCCCACATGGACGATGGTGCTGCTGTAGCTGCACTGTGAGGTGATTGACACCACGCTCTCAGCCTTGCTTGGTAGGGTGAGGGGTGCCAGGGGGCCTCCCACTACAGCCACTGCCCCAGCTGAAGGCTTCTTAGGTGCTTTCATGTTTGACAGGCCTGGCTGGGCATCTAGCATCAAAGGGTCTGGATGGGGACAAAGCAATCCTCTGTTAGTTCAAAGCCATAGATGATTACAGTCCAACTCCTGTTAGGTAACGCTTAAAGAACTGAACTCCCGCGGGCAGCCGCTAGAGGTTTGCAGGAGATCATTGTTTCCATGATTCTGTTTAAATCTGTCTAAAATAAGAACTATAAAAGCTAGAGCCTTCCTTTTTTTGCAACAGAAAGCTAAGGCTTCTGTCTGACACAATTCTAATACTTTTATTAATTGTAATGGTTTATTGACTTACATAACCTTTTAGCTTAGGTTGTACTGATTTTAGGGATATGAAGCATTTGAATATAGCCCAGTAAATGACAACACAATAAGCAAACATACCAATGTAGGCACTTGCGGACCTTTTCTATTGCAGAGTTCAAAGGGTTAAGCAAGTGAACCCAAGCTAATGTAGGCAACAATGATAATGCACAACACAGGGGGGTTCTTTGCAAAATATTGGATGTAATATCCTTGATGGTTTGTGACATGTGTATATGTACACAGATGCATGGCGTGTACATGCCTGGGTTTGTGTCCTGAGGCACTTGCATACCATCCTCTGAGCCCTTGTCATCATCGGAGTTGGAGAACTGGTACTTCCTCTTCACTGTGATGGGGATGTTACAACTATCCAGGTACCTGAGTAGCAGAAATGGATAAAATTAGAGAGTGTACACTTCATACACAGGATCTTTAAACTATCATCATTCGTGGACACAAACACCACGCCTTACCTGATGACACTGTCGAGGCAGCTGATCTGCTGGTAGGAGCAGACAGTCTGGTCCTTGCAGGTGAAGTCCTCCATGCTGGCTGCAGTACTGTCTCTGACCTGCAGAGGGGGTGCTGAGTCTTTCAAACGCACCGCTGGACTCCTCGGAGCTGCCACTATTGCTGGAGGGGAAGGAAAGAGAAAATGAATGAATGAATGAATGAATGAAAGACACACACACACAACACATTTGCTCTCTTTGTTATTATTTGACTGCCACGCAAATAATTTCTGATTCTGACTCTTGTGGCAAATTGCAGTACATATTGTACAGCTGACTAAGTCACTGACATGTTTAGAGAGTTTCTTTAAAGTCCTTGAGGAAAATGTGAATTAAAAAATACTTTAAAAGAACACTTATTTCTGCCAATGTGATCTGCCACTTCAGCATTGTAGCTCACTGTAGTGTGGTTATTTGTGTGATTATTTGCACTGACAGATGTGTATTGTGTGCTCAACCTTTGTGTTCACTTACAATAAATGTTCTCCCTGTGATTGTCATGACTTTGAGTTAAAGCAACCACAGAATGGCACCTGTGAAATTAAAGTGAACTCACTGTCAGAGGTCTTCTTCTGCTCAGGCCTGGATGGCGACGGTGAGGGCCAAGGGGGAGGGAAGCGCAGGCAGACCTGGGAGTCCTGGTTCTTCAGCATGTGGACCCCTTTACAAATCTCCTCGAATGTCCTGGAAGGCTTGGCCTTGTTTGTCTCCTCCGCTGGGTTCCCAGCCACGACGTTCCCGTTGCTCTCGCCCGACGAGCTGATGCTCACTAGCTGCTCATGGGAACCATTGCTGCCATGGCTACCATAACCGCTAGAGCCCATGTTGTGGACCGGCTGAAGGTAGAAAGGTTGTTACAGAAACGTACACATGAAAATGTGTTTTAAAGTGGGCGTCAAGTGTGTGTCGGTACATACTTGGAGTAGCAGCCTGTGGATCTGTTCACTAATTTCCTGGATGTCTGAGTCCATGATCTTCCCTCCGTGGAAAGCTGGTGCTGCAAAAACATCTTCATTCACAGGACCCCTGCAAAACACACAGACCACTGTCATCTAGAATGTTCAAAGTGAAATATGTTCTAACATACCACAAATGATGACAAAAAAAAAAAACGTAACTAAAACAATGCATTGGGTATACTCACGTGCGGACTTTGTGCCTGCCAATGACAAAAGAGACCTTGCGACTCCAGGGGTTGACGAAGCTGGACCAGCTGGTATCAATGGTGATGTACTCGCCGTTTCTTGCACAGAAACGGATCGAGGAGTAATCGAATGGCGTGCCAGCATACTGCAGAACTAAAAGGTAGAGCGTGTGTGAGTGAGAGCTGAGCAACATAAATAGTTTAAAGCATGGTTTAAAGCACCAGGGGCAGTGTTGGCCTAAGGTTAGAGAAGCAAGCCCTTACCCCTCCCTCAATACCACCATTGAACTTCCCTTGAGCAAGCCCTTAACCCCAACCGCCCCAGTGGAGCTGCTCAGCCAGCAGATCAGACTGTGGTTGTACTGGGCAGCTTCCAGGTGAGTGTACCTGTACAAATGTGATCAGGGCGTTCCTGCAAAAGAAAGGCTTTCTCACAGTGAAACTTCCCTGAATAAATAAATAAAAAAAAAAAAAAAAAAAAGAAAAAGAAAAAAAAAAGAACTGATACTCTGCCCCATCAGTTAAGACAACACCGTGAATGAAAGGAGTTCTTACTTTTCCGATGCACAGCCAGCAGCAAGGGTCGGTCACTTGGGTGCAGATTGAGTAGCACAGGCGTCCCGATCAGGTCCTGAGGGAGGTAACCCAACAGAGGAACAGCCCTGATACAGAAACAACAATGTGTTAAAGACAGTTTGTGTTTTTAAAGACAGACATTCACCTTGTAATGTTTTGTATGAGTGTGTGTGTGTGTTTTTTGTTACCTCTCATCCACATCCTGGAACACACAGTTGGGTGTGTGTGTGGTGGTGAAGATACGCTTGTCAGTAGGAATTCTGGGTGCTGTGGAGAGAGATGAAAAAAAGACAAATGAGCAAATGCTCTCTGTGGCAACCCAAATATTAAGAGCAGTAAATAGGGTTACGTGTTATATGGTTCAGTAAGGCAATGTTGTAAAATAAACGTGGTTGTGGTCACACGCCTCACCTTCGTATCCAGAGTGCACCCTCTCGGCCAGCAGGAGGCAGCAGAACTGTTCCTCAGCCAGCTCAGCATCCTGGACTTTCATCCGGTATGGAGTCATACGGAAAGGATAGTACTGCAAATCTCCTTCACTCTCCTTACCACCACTACAACACACACAGAGACACACAGACACACACACACCATTATAATACTGTTTCATAGTATTGGACTGTTACCTAAAGAGGCTTTTAAAAATAAACTTCAGTTTGCCTGAATGGCTGAATCACTAGATGGGACAGAGATGGTTTAAAAGCTCACAGCTGCTGACTTCCTCCCTCCTCTCAACCATCCTCTTAACCCTGCCTGTTTGAGCAGGAAACTGAATCAGAGAAGGCGCCTGCTGCTGTCACTCACCTGATGCGGCAAAAAAAGGATTTCTCCTGCATGCACTCTGTGGGAGACGAGTCTGAATAAGAGACAGGGAGAAGGTGGGATGAATATATCACCAAATGCATTAGATTGATTACTTCCAAAAGAGCCATCGGTTAGTCATCTCTATTCAACACACTATTGACAGAAGCTGAGAAGTCTGTCTCGCTTTCAAAAAGGGAAGAGGTTAGAAGAAAAATCCCGCACACTGACCATTACGCAAGCAAACAATTTATTTACAACGTTTCGGTCCTAGACCTTCATCAGGTAAAAAGGAAAGAGGTAAAAAAGCAAGAGAGGCACTGTGAGAGTTTTCTACAATTGTGCAACTGAGGTTTAAAGATTAATTACAGTCAAAGTTCTAGGAAAAGCTTTTATGTAAAAATGAAGTGATCCCTGCAAAACAGCACTGCTTTGACATCACTGGACTGATAACAGCTCCCAAACCCCCAAATGATCACAAGCTGTTCAAGTGAGACTACAGAATCAACTACAGTACTTCAAGTTGATGGACAAAGGAATAGCATTAAAAGAACAACCAGCTAGAAAACCAATTCAAGGATTGCATAATTTGATGCAGCTGTACAACTCTGAAAGCTGTTTTTAGTGGATTTTTTAAAACAACGGGGGAGAATATTAAAAACACACATCAATGTAATGCAATACAATGACACACCACTCCAAAGTTTACCATAGACATAAATTAACTCCTCTGAGACACAATGTCAACAAGAAGACCCCCAAAACGTAGGACTTATTGCAGAGCTTCTGCAGTGCTTTGCATTAGATTTCTGCAGGTGTACCTAATAAACCGGTAACTCAGAGCTTCTGACTGCACCGATATGTGATTATGTCTTCAACAAACAGGTGTGTGTGAGTAGGCGTGCTATGTGTGTATAAGCACGCGGGGCGGGTCATGCAAAGGAAATAGATGCTGGTGTGTGTACAGGGGGTATGGGTGTGTTTCGTGTGGCACTATGTGGTTGATGGAACTCTACCATCCATGTTGTCCCACGTGTATTCTGGCTTACCGGATGTACAGTGCTGGGATAAAACCTGACATGTCAGGCCTTTTCTGCAATCTCCGCAATTTATTTTGCAAGGGCACCGTTACTGCATCTGAGGCATAGCGCTGCCCAAGACGATTGTGATTGGTTTTAATAAATAAACCCTACACCAGATTGATAAGCCAGTGTAGCCAGACCATACTCCAGCGCTGAAACAGCACTGCCCGGTTATAAATAAATATTTGTTTATTTCATTGGGACAACATTTTCAAATCTGTAATGACTTTTAAGTTACATAAAAACAGTTGAACCTAAGAAGCATTTCCAGTTAGGTATAGCTGGTACCTGCTTCAGTGCACATCCTCCATGAGGGCAGGCGGTAGGGCGTGGTGAAGCTGTAGAACACGCTGACGTCCTGAGGTGTCAGGAACTCCACAAACTTGGCATTGTTAAACACTTCCCGCTTGCAGTTCAAGATGGACGCCGCTTGGTCCGAGATGTAAACAATTTTCCCCGTGATGAGTGAGACGGCAACAGCAAAAATATCCTGTCGGTAAAAAGAAAAGTTTTCAAGCTGTTCAAAGCACTGAAGCTGTATCCTCTAACACAGTGGTGAAATGTAACTGAGTACATTTACTTATGTACAACATTTGAGGTACTTGTACTCAGGGCTGCACAATATGACCTAAAATCAAAATGATTAATTGCACATTTTAATTCGATAATGATAAATGAACGATTATTAAACATTGCGTTTTTAAATAAATAGTTTTGTATAAGTTTAAAATAACATATTTTGCATGACAAAAATGTAAATTGGCTATACAATCTATTTCTCAACGGCTAATTGACTTGTTTTAACTTTGAACCAGCGAGTTGCGTTTTAAGCTCCTCTTTTTTCTGCTGGTGGAGAGCTACGTGACACATGAAACTATATTGACGAGGACCAGCGAGTTAAATCGGCCGTCCGAGAGTATCCCAGGCAGACACACAGCTGACAACCTGCAGGTGGAGGCGCTGGAGACAGACTCAGACATACCGCCACGGCCGCTGTGGTCTTGTGTCAGTCACACAACCGGTTTCAGGCGTGTGTCAGACACTGCACAAAACATCAACAGCCTACAGCTGTCCGCGACACGGAGTGCGGAAAGTGTGTCAGAGCCTCCCGGACGGGTGAACTGAGACTCCGTTTCCTGCTTGTCGGTCAACGGTTAATGATGGGTTAACATTTAATTTCATTGTGCTTTCTTTTGGAAGGCTGGCTGCCTAATTAATTAGCCTGAGTTAAACACTAGCTATCAGTAAACAGAAGGTAGTGGCTGGTGTCTGGTGTGTGCGGCGGTGTTTGTGTGTGTGCATGTCTACCAGCCCCCACATTTGGTGACTGGCGAATGTTAATTTCGGACCCTGCACACATGGTAGAATGTTTTTAAGGAGAATATAGGCCTATCAACAGAAATAAATTATCTAAATTATCGTCATGGGAAAAATGCAATCTAGATTTCAAACCACAAATGTATGCTGACCTTATTGTGAGGTGAAGATCAGAGGTACTTACAGTGTTTTTGAGGGTGTATTCAGAGGTGATGCTGTTGATTTCTTCGATGGTGTAGGATGATACATCAAACCCTGGCGGTTGACTGTCATTAATCATCAGCAACTGGTAGTATTCCTCAGTGGCTGCAAAGCAAATAGAAGATGGATCAATGTAGACAACATATCACATACAGTATCAGTAAAAAGACACGTTTATAATTATCATGCTTATAGGCGGCAAAGGTCCAAAAAGCAGGAAATGATCATATACCACCCTCATACGGCATATTAAATAGCTTTTTACATGTTCAACTGGTGGAACTTGCAAGAGGCAATCATTCTACCTCTTTGAAGGTTTTTAACTTAAATATATGCAATTTCACATCATTTTGGAACATTATTATTACTACTGATATCGCCCCAAAAAGCTTAAAGACAAAACTTGCTATAGTTGAATCATTATTTTATTTACACATATCGCAGCCTTCATCTGAACAAGTAATTCTTCTGGCAATGTTTGCTCTGTAAAATCAAATAAATTCTGTAGAAAAGTAACATTTATAACACATAGTATTTAGTACTGAAGCAACAGTTGTCTTGTACTCATTAGCTACTGGGAACTACCTATAGCTATTAGGCTGGCATTCTAATGGAATGACTGATAGACAATTCACTGTGTCTGTGACATTATAAGATAAGATAGACTTTATTAATCCCACACTGGGGAAATTCCTGTGCTACATCATGTATATTTCATGTACTGCTTCTGCATCGATAAATTACAGCACTCATGTCCAGTTGCTCTCCACATAGTTTTTTGCGCTCATGCAGCTTAAAGTAAGCGCGTTGCAAGACGGTTTCTTAAAAGCCTTGAATCCTCTGTCACTCGGAACAACTGCAGTTGAAGTTGAAGTTAAGCGATTGTCAACAGTGTCTGGCAGTTTGATAGTTCGCAGACAACATCTGATTGGATAGAAGCCCATCGCTCTCGCAGGTTGTTTTTTTTTACACCATCACAAACAAATAATGAAAAGTACGAAGGAAGTCATAGCTTGCGTGTTTACAGTTAGCCTGAAAAAAGTGCCAACGTAAGCGAGTCTTACCTTTCGCCTGTTTGACACATCGCAGCGCATATTTGAGCGTGTTGACAGTGCTGGACTTGCCCTTGCTCCTCTTTTCCGACGGCAAGTGCATCTTCAGCTCCTTGATGGTCTTGAAGAGCTCCTTCTGTGTCTTAGCTTTGGCTGACTGTTCGCTGCTGCAAGGCGTGCATGAGACAGATACACGTGTGTCAAAATGACATGGTTTCACCAGTGCTGTCACACCCTGGGAAGGTGCTACCAGTATGGGAGGGGATGGGGCATGACTGGATTGATTGGCAGTGGTCTGCCTTGGGGAACCTTTTACCCTTTCATTTTAGGAGGAATAAATAAGTTATCTTCTACTGTCTTAGTTTATTTTCTGTCAAAACCTTTTGAAGTTTATGAAATGGTACGGTAAGATGAAAGATGTATATGTACCTGCAGCCGCTGGTTGAAGGGTTGTCCTGCTCGGAGCTCACTAGACTGAAGGCGTTGGAGCTGCTTGGCGGCGAGGGGCTGTGAGAGTTTGAGCTGTAACCAAAAACAAAATGTTGTGTTATTGACAGAGGACTACACAACGGAACATTATCAAAGAACAGTTACACTACCAAAACAATAAGATAAGATTAAAAATAGAAAGTGAGTCTAGGACTCACCCAGAATGCCACAAACATACCATCTGTAATCCCCTGTATAAATAAGACTATACAAATATGGACAGTAGCTAACAAGGCGCAAACAGGCTGGTCAAACATTTCTGGATTTGAAATGTAAAAACAAGTGGCACACTTCAAGAAAAGGACCAGGTGGTGCACCACTAAATGTAAACAACCCATTTTCTCTAAATATGCCTTTTCATTATATAGAATAATTCCAATATTTAAAGAAAAACATTATTTTATTTTTTACTCTATTATCTGGGACAATTAAAGCATGATTAAACTGTAAAATACAAGGAAAGTATAAAAGAAAATGGGAAGTGAAAAATGTCAAAACTGAATGGGGTGATTTCATTCGGTCAGGCTATACTTCTCAGTTCACCAGGGGCTTATTTTTAAATGAATTGCCTTCAAAAAGTATTGATAACAGGACAATTAAGCCGCTTACAGCCTGCATCATAGTCATTTTTCCTGAATAGAGATTTCTTTTTTGCTTTTGAAGGCAATACGAAGTCATTTGTAAATGAACAACAGTCATTATCTTTTGTGTCTGTCTCATAATTAGGAATAAAATACCCACTGCTGTCCTCAGTCTGAGACAGTTACTGCTGGACTACACCAGTGACTCGGACCAACAATGAGTCATAGAGGAGAAAATAGACCTTAGATTACATTTAATGAACCTTTCTTCCGTGACCTAGATGGTCTGCTCCCCCATGGCGATGGCATTTGATTTGCCCTCACCTCTTGTTGCTCGATGAAGACTCCAAGAAAGCGGAATCCTTGCCATTGACGTTTGAGCTGCCCACAGATTCATTGCCATGGGACTCATTACCATGCGACTCGTTTCCATGGGATTCTGTCCCGCTCCCACTCGAGCCGCTGCCTCCCATCTCTACATCCTCGTGTAAGGGTGGGCGTGGCCGCTTCCTATCGGCGTGCGGGGAGCCTGACAAGGCCGGGTGCTCATGGCTGCTGTCGCTCCCCTCAGAGGCCAATCCCAACTCAGCTTCCAGTTCGACTCCATCCTGTCCGCCACAACCCTTGTTGTAACTGTCGGCCATGCGGTGAAGTTGGCTAATGGAGCCGCAGGGAGAGCCTTCCTCTTCCTCCATCTGGAAGTCGACCCTTTCCAGGTTCCTTTCGCACCCTTTCAGGGTTGAGTACAGGTAGTGCTTTGGATTACTGTCCTCAGACATGGGGCGGACCAAAAGGCAAATGATGGGAGATTAAGCTACCTTCCACATGGCAATGCCATGGAGCATGGAAATGATGCCTCAGGAGTGGGGATGCAGTCTATAGAAGGAAAATAAAACACAGACAAACCCTTTACAATAGAGTAGGCTACACTTCTAATATAGCAGATCAATAGTAAAGAAACAGCAATCAATGGGGATTAGCCACCACTTTGATCTGAGCCAATGTAGCCTTTTAAAAGTCAATGATAGATAAAAAGGGCACTGCAGGACAGACATACATCGGCACATGCTTATGTACCACAGTGGCTTATGTAAATAGGTCAATATTTGCCCTTTCCAGATGAACTAAAGATATAGACCAGGTTGATTTTATATGAGAGGTGAGTCTACAGAGATAAAAAAAAAAAAAAAAAAAAAAACAGCTCTGAAGACATGACACAAACAAAAACCTTCGCCTCGCACAAACCACCATGACTAATGTGGGTGTTTGAAAGACAAAATGCTTTAAAATAATTTGTACTATTCATTCAAGTTGTCTCCTCTGTAGCTAATGACCTGGCCCTTCCCAAATTAACTAATAAAAAGGCAGGAGGAAAAACTGACAACTAATCGCTGGGGAGAAAATGGTTCTCACTCAAAAATAGCACAGATGCCACACAAACCAATGATAAACAGATGTGCATTGCCCATTTCACTTTAGTCTAGATCAAAAAGGCCTAATTGAGGCCTTATGTAACACAGTGCAGTGCCCCTGAAACGACGAACAATATAAAAAAAGCTGTGCACAGTCCCTCAAGTAACATTTACCTTGTGTCATAACATCATATTTAGTTATCATACATGTGACCTTATGACCACTTCTGCCAACTCTAAGATTATAACATGAGATCCACATTGTAAAGACAGGTTACGTTTCACTTGCATGTGGCAAACTACAAATAAAGAATACCATTCACAAGCATTTAGGGGCGTACACATCTAATGTATTCTCTTAAAGAAACCTGACAAAAATACTAGAGTAGGGCTGGGCGATAGGGAGAAAATCAGATATCATGATATTCTTGACCAAATACTTCGATATCGATATTGCAGCGATATTCAAGGGTTGACATTGGCGCTTTAACAAAATATCTTCACACTTAGATTTTAGATAAATAATCATCAGTAATGTGGACATAATGTCTAAGTGGGGAAAAGGCAAATAATAGAACAGCTGGAACAGTCTGGTAAGTTCAGAAAAGTACATCATTTTACTGTAATGCAGTAAAAGACAGCACTTATGTCATATCACGATATTACGATATCCACAATCTAAGCCAATATCTAGTTTCATATCACAATATTGCCCAGCCATACTAGAGCAACAGTTTTAATCAGCTCTGCAGCAGACCAGAAGTAGTTGGAGCTATTTATGTCTGCTTAAGCCTCAGCCAGCAAATACTGGCAACAGGTAGGCCTATTGATGCGAATCCAAAATATTCTCAGGACTAGTTTCCTCCTACCCAAGACCAAGGTGCAGCTATTTATGTAAGAGTGCACATTCAAGCTCGTCTATTCTTCTCTCTTTACATAATCTGTTTGACATAACTCTAACTATAGGGAAGGTTAAAATTACAACTTTCTCCCCAAATTGTAGGTGCACACAAACATGTAACTCTCAAAACAGAGCAAAAGAGTGACATAGTGAAACTGAACTCCCTCTGCTGAAGCACTGATTCACCTAACACACTAGCACAGATCTCAGGCATTACACAATGCTGCTCCAGTCACATGGATTTGGCTTTGTGCATACAAAAGCAGTGGTAGCCTTGTTTCATAACACTTTGGAAAGTAGTAGTAAGCTAAAAATAAACCTACTTGCTTGGAAATTCTAATCCATTTATTTAAGTCCACCCAATTACATTTGCCACAAGCCTACTTAATATATTGAAATAAAACAAATTTCTCAGATAACGTATGTGAAAATAAGGCAATGCAATTGCCAGAGCTTTCGTTGAGTCCCACCAACTAAAACTGAAAACTGGCTCATTTTAAAAGCCAAGGATTATGTGTAGGCCAATATCATATTTAATGCATAGATAGTCTAGATAAAGGTTAAAATTAAAGAAAATACGAGAAAAACACATTTGTAATGGGAGCAAACATCCCTTCCTCCATCCAACTCCATTGACCTGCTTTTCAAAAATCCAAACACACGTTGACCTACAATCCACGGTAAAGACACAGTTATGTAAAAGTAACGATATCGTTCAAAAGACCGCGGCCAAAAAGCAGTGTTTTAGACATTTCACAAAAGCCGACATTTTTGAATGAATAAACAGAATAACTCGAACCGCGGTTATTAAGGTTATAGCTAAATGTAGGCTACACATAGACATAGTTACGCAACTTACTGTTTAACTAAACATTCTGACTACAACTAAAAGGTGAAAATGAAGGAAACCAACCTGTGCCGCCTGCGAGAAAAATCGCCTCTCTGTTGTCCTCGGTGTCGAGTTTAAGCAAAACCGACCAGTCAGTAAGACGGTCAGCTCCAGCTTTCCTCAATGGACTGGGAGACGGGATTCTGACGTGACACACGAACGGACCTACTAAACGAATCGGCGAGCTCAGCGCGCGACCTCGATTCAGACTCCGCTCCAAGCGTTTCTCAATTGGCTGAAAACTACGGGTTTCCATAGCGAAGATGACGAGTTTGCAAAAACGGCAGTTCATTGGCACAGAGGGCTGTCCGTCGTGTTATATAAACAAGTCATCCACTGCACGTGGAGTACCATGTTGTGTATCGTGCAGCGTGAGACTGGGGAAGTTACCACAACGCCTGTTCTAAAACAATGTGTTATACAACACCATGAATGCGAAAGTCTGAGGAGGAAACGATATGATCTTTACCTGCGTCACATCACTGTTATTGCACTGCGATGCTACTTGAAAGCAAGGATAAAATATCTGCCGACCTAATAGAGGAATATTTTTTATTTGAGAGAGGGTATAGTTGAGACTGAGAGTAGCCTGGTTCCGCCCTCCTACGTATTTCCGCTCAATTTTCATTTTCCTTCAGTACAAATGAAATGTACGAGTCTGGTAGGACCAGGCTAGGAATTGAGTATTTCACGTTTTTTTTTGTAAATGCACATGTTGTACAAAACAGGACAGGCATGACCGCTACAAAATATTATGAAGAAGGCTATCAAAATATAGGCTACTACACCAACCACCACTACTTGCTTGAATCATTGAAAATTACATTTGAGAAGGAGGGGTTACATCCTGTTAGGATGAATGGGACTCTGCTTTGTGTCAACTCTGTTCATGACAGTTTGTCAGACTCATGAGTGGCTGAGACTGGAGAGCAGGCATTGTATTATCTCACATGCTGGCATAGTGCACACCATTTTCTCCTGTCAAGCCAAAAGCCTCCGTAGAATAGTTCAGTACAGAAATCTGGACTCAGGTTCTCTGAGGACTATTGTAAATTTCCCCATTGTGGGATTAATAAAGGATCTTGAATTAAGTGCCAGTTTCAAGTGGCAGCCACACACCCACACTGGGGCAGCACTCTAGTCAACAACACACCCTGCTGTCTCTCACATCCATCCCCTCTAGAATGGCCTAATACTGCTCTATAGCTGTCTTCCCCTTGCTTGGCATGTTTTGTGTTTTACAACATTTCCCAGTGAAAATATTTGATTTAGGTAAACATCCATCCAACTATGCATGAATGCCTCTCTCCAATCCATATTTGAATCCATTCAACCTTATATACTTTTGAATATTGAACCAAAATTCACTCAGTTGAAGGATGTAAGTCGTCATCCCCATACTGCCCAGCAATGTGAACTCAGGGGTGGGGGCAACCGGGGTGGGGGGAGACCACCCCTATTGGTGTCCCCATGTTATAAAAAATGCCACAATAGTGTACTCTTGAATGCCTCTATGGTAGATACATTTCGCTAAAGTGGCCATTAGGGTGCCCCTCCAGTGGAGAAAATGCAATGCAGGGCCCTCTAGGGTGCCCTTAAATGGAAAAAAAAAACATGAAGTGCACTCTAGCGTGCCCTTCCAGCAGATAAAACATGATGAAGTGAACTCTACATTTTAGAAAACTTTCCATGGGCCACTGCTGCCAAGACACACAGGTGGCAGAAACAATAGAAATGAAAAGAAAGCCAATAATTCATGGTCATGAGCTGAATTATGTTATTACTCCATTTGCTGAACACTGTATTTATTAACTTGAAGCCATATTGCAATTTCCAGAATCCTGTATTGTGTATATTCCCTGGCCCTGGTATACAATAACATTTTGCATCAGGTGTAAGTGTGTAGGTGTGGTCCTGTTCATGTAAAAAGACCACTATCTAAAAACGGGCATGTAAAGCATGATGCCTCTGAAAGGAGGCCAGCATCGAATATGTGTAAGCTAAAAGGCTAAGTGGAAAATAGTGTCACGGATGTGTCAGTGGAAGACTGAAACGGCACACGTTGTCAAATCCTCCATACAGGATATTTGCCACTGTACCTGCACTTCTATAGATACTCCTCCTACCAGGTTATTAAATTACATAACTGTCTGCAGTGAACGACACACATACAGCAGATGATTCACACTGAGCATTGATTGTAGCTTCCAGTAATAGCGAACCAATAAATGATGATCGCTGAAGGAATAGATTTTGTTAACATTCCCCACAGAGTGAAAAGAAATGCTGCGTCATACAAACAGCACTCTTGTACACTGCAGGTGATAAACAGGCCTCACACAAAAGGGCTTCATGATGAGGAGGGTGACCTTTGCAAAAAAAAAAAAAACACCGTATATCCTTGAATTGTAGTTTCTTTGTATTTGGAAATGAAGCTACTTTCTTTTTTCATTTTCTCCCTATAAAATCCACAGGGCTACCCTGAGTGGGTGCAATCTCACAACCCACATCCAGAACAAGGAAACGGACTGTCACTGCAGGCAGAAATGCAGCATGGTGGAAAATAACTTTAATAAGACTCCTATGAAAACAAAAACCAGCAAAACAATAAAAGCCTGTACATTTGACAATATCCAGTGTCTGAGACTTTTGAAGGCTAGTGCGAAATACAGCTGCATCACACATAAACCAACAGTAAAACCATTATAGGCTTAGGCCTGGGCCTAAGGGTTTATAATAAGATATGGTTCATATACTTAGATATTGCACAAAAATCAAAAACAGATGCAGATGCTGAGTAGCACTGTATGTCGAAACGAGGAAGTAGCTTTGCATCGCAGTGTCCCTACTAATAAACCCCGCCCACACCAGCCTCAAACTCCGCCCAAACATGGTTGTATAAAAACAAATACACTTAAAAAAAAGAGAGCGGCACATATTTTCACATTCAATTCAGACACAGATAATTAAAAACACAGTATAAACAATGGAATTACTGAACAGTTGCTTTTTGTTTGGTCCTAACATGTTAAAAGCAGTTATTATTCCTCAGTGAGTATATTTGTCATGGGTAATAGCAGGAGTGGGATGGTGCTTCCAAATGCTGACATCCTTTTAGACCTTAAGACAAGTTGGCTAGTGATGACTCACAGATGATAACACTTTGTCCAACAATGTTCTTGATTTGAACACTTTGAAAGAAACAATGCATATTGCCATTTCAAAATAAAATAAAATAATAAAAGGTTTGGTTCATTAAAAGACGATTTGACATTTTTCTTTTTAAACATTCCAGTGTTCAATGGTCCAAATTAACTGGGATTCAAACAGTGGACCACAAGGCTCACAGCATCCTTTTCTCTAATCAATCCTTCTCTTTCTTTATTATTTCCTGAAGACACGTTTTCTCTGTGGCCTAGTAAAGTAGTCTGGCACATAGATGTCTCATTATAAATTCTTAAATGGTGAAAAGAAAAAAGAAAACTCATAAAAAAAATACAATCTTCCCGCAGTTTTGAGGCACACTTTGAGGCAGTGGGAGCGAGTCTTAACATGCACTTCCTGTGGGCGTTGTGCACATTGTTTTCAGACATAGAGATCAGACATTTTTGTCTTTGGATTCTGCCCTTTCCGCACCCATCTGTTATCTCGGCTGTACTTAAAGCAGTCTGGGGCGTGGTCAAACCACATGCCCCTTTAGAGTCCATACAAGCTGAGTTTTAGGTCCATCTGACAAAATTCATCTACTCCAAAACATGACTTTCTTTGTCAGCCCGCTCCGTAGCGACAGTTCATTTTTTAGTGTGGGCAGAGTGGGTGCTTCAGTTCCCTTCCTTTGGCTGTGTGTTCTATCAGCTGTTGCTGTGCCTGTGCAAAACTTGCAACGACTTTACCCACCATGATTCCACTGAAATGTCACAAGACCATGAATTTGGATTTTCAGGAGGCACCATGCCAAGGTGATGCAAGGCGAGGAGGGATGCAGTAAGTAAGGGTGCATGGTAACTGAACTGTTTCGGAGATTAGGTCAACTCTGTATGTACAGTATATGGGGGTGAATCTGCTTTTGTTTGGATAATTCTGCTAGATTCCCTTCTTTGAATCAGGGTGGCTGTCACCCTGTCTCCTTGGCACACCTTTCCCCCTCCTTCATGGTGTCCTCTTGGCCCGTGGCCTTTGTTGGCTCTCAGCTGCTCTAAGAGCGGTTGTCTTTGGCCACATTGTGGGCCATCCAGTTGACTTTGGTTGTCCAGCTCTCTCTCAGGGCCTCGTCAAACTTCTGGCGGAACTGCTTCAGCGCGTCCTCGTCTGTTTTACCCAGAGCCAGGGAGTCCTGGGGAGGGAAGTTGATTAAAAGGACAGAAAATGTGTTAAATATTTGCAGCTAACAACTTGTAGTAGTGATTTCTAAATGTACTTTGACTTGTATTTCATTACAGACTATACAACAGCACATCATTTAATGTGTTCCTCATGATTTTTATTGTTTTGTTTTAAAAAAAAAAAAAAAAAAAAATTCCTATTTTGGTTCTTGCAACACATTTCAAAAAAAGTTGGAACAGTAAAGCATTTCACTTTGTAACGTTGCCATTCCTTTTCACAACACTTAAAAGACGTTTAGGGACTGAAGACACCAAGTGATGAAGTGTTTCAGGTGTAATTTTGTCCCATTCTTGCTGAAAACAAGTCTTAAGGTGGTCTCTATTGGAGACAGGTCGGGACTGCAGGCAGGCCAGTCAAGTACCCGTATCATGTTCCTCCGCAGCCAGGACTTTGTAATGTGTGCAGAATGTGGTTTTGCATTATCTTGTTGAAATATGCATGGACGTCCCTGGAAAAGATGTCTTCTTGAAGGCAGCATATTGTGCTCCAAAATCTCTATGTACTTTTCAGCATTAATGGTGCCATCACAGAAGTGCAAGTTACCTTTGCCATGGGCACTGACACAACCCCATACCATGACAGACCCTGTCTTTTGGACTTGTTGCTGGTAACAGTCTGGATGATCCTTTTCTTCTTTGGTCTGGAGCAGACGGCGTCCATTTCTCCCAAAAAATACCTGAAATACTGATTCATCTGACCACAGTACACATTTCCACTGTGTGATGGTTCATCCCAGATGCCTCCGAGCCCAGAGAAGTCAACGGCGCTTTTGGACACTGTTAACATAGGGCTTCCTTTTGGCACAGTACAGTTTTAACTGGCATGTGTGGCTGTAACTGCGTATTATGGTACTTGAAAAAGGTTTGCCAAAGTAGTCCTGAGCCCATGTGGTGATATTGCTTATAGATGAATGACGATTCTTGATGCAGTGCCGCCTGAGGGATTGGAGATCACGGTTGTTCAGCTTAGGCTTGCGCCCTCGTCCTTTACGCACTGAAATTCCTCCTCATTCCTTGAATCTTTTAATTATGTTATGCACTGTTGAAGGTGAAATAAGCAAATGTCTTCCTATCTTTCTTTGAGGAACATTGTTTTTAAACATTTCAATAATTTTCTCACGTATTTGTTGGCAAACTGGCGATCCTCGGCCCATCTTTGCTCCTAAAGGACTAAACCTTTCTTGGATGCTGCTTTTGTACCAAATCATAACTACAATAACCTGTTGACATCACCTGTTTCAAATCACATCATAATTTAACCAATTTACCTGATTACTAGCCCTAAATTGCTTATATCCCAACCTTTTTTGGAATGTGTTGCAGGTCTGAATGACAGGAAAGGATGTATATTTACAAATTAAATTGACCAGACAAAACATGAAATATCTTGTGTTCACATTGTCTGCAATGAAATACAAGTCAAAGTACATTTAGAAATCACTACTTTTTTTTTAATTTGTTTTGTCATACTGTCCCAACTTCTTCTGTTGTATATAAAAAAATGTATTCTGAAATATACAAATATAAAGTATCTCCAAGACAACATGCTGATATGTTGAGATTTGTAGAAAGCGGTTAAACTCAAGTATGTACACATCATTTCTAGCCATCATTTTTGGTTGTGTAAAATACATACACATACATGCTCCCATAGCTGTAGGACCTCGGGAAAGGGTAGTCCATCTTTTGCAGGTTTGGAGAAAATGTCCAGCTAAAATATATAAACCTGTATGTGTGTGTGTGTGTGTGTGTGTGTGTGTGTGTGTGTGTGTAATACCTTTAAGTACTGGATGTCTTTGACTGAGGTGAGCTCAGGCAGTCCAGCAGTCAGCATGAGGGCAAACAGTGTGATGAAGAGGTTCCCGTTCTTCCTCAAGACTAAATAGGCTTCCTCACAGTACTGACGGAAACTACAGGAACAACAAAGACACACACACACACTTTATTATTTCTGACATATACAGTACAGTATCAACAATTATTTAAATTCATGATGGTCATGACGTTCTCTTGTGATGTTCCATCATCTTTTAACAGACCCTGCAAGAATCTTAACTACACCATAACAGATACAGAAACAGTAATAAGTCTTTGGTTGGGATACTGTATCTGCATGTGGTAAAGCAGATCAGTAGGACTACATCCCATGTTCTTAATCCCATGTTCTTAACCACCTGTGTGTTAATTACACCTGTGGGAAGTGGTGAGGATGTTCAAACTTCTGTTGGTGGTTTCAAAGTGCTCATTACAAGCAAGGACATTCAAGGCCTAATCTTTTTCTTGCAAGAAGCTACCAAACTTAAATGTTGACAATGTGGAAGCTTGTTGACTAGTTCTTCTACAGTTTAAAAAAAAGCAACATGTTGCTGAGGTTTGTACATTTTTTTAGACTTGTGTGATCATTTCAACAATGATATATTTTAGTTTAATCATCTATATGTGGGGATAATAACTTCAAAATGTAGTATGAAGACCACTATCCAAATTTATGGATCCAGAGGGATTGACAGGCCAGGTTTTGCTTTCTAAAGTAGAGCACCTATCTAAGCTGAATAAAAAAAATTATATATATATATATATATATATATATATATATATATATATATATATATATATATATATATATATATATATATATATATATATATATATATATATATATGCCTGCCTGCGTGTGTGTGTAAGCCATGACACTGCTGATCATGTTTAACTGAACCTTATAGGCTTTCACAACTAACCAGTGTGTGTGATAGTCAAACATCTCCTTCTTCAAGTAAACTACAGATCACTGTTCCTTGAATACAGTTACATGAGATTTTAACATTTCTCCTCAGTGAAACCTGCTGGAAGCTGCTCATAAGTGACCCACTGTCACCTGCTGGTAGGACACGGTACTGCACCGACTGCAATTGGTTTGACTGCGATGCCCTCTATGTTCATTGTGACTTTGCCTTTTTTATCCTCTTACAGTTGACCATCGTTACACATGTATCCTCTTTTATTCCACAACTTATTCTGAACTCTTCTGCTCTTCGAACAAATAAACACAGAAAAAAACAGTTCCTTTTTCTGTCATTAACAAAATGCTTATATGACATGGCTAAAATGTTGGCTCTAGTCTTTTCAAAAACAGAATACACTCTTGTGTGTCTTTATAACATAAAAGCCCCAAAATATATGTATTTTTCCTGTCTTTTTATGCTTACTCTTTACCAAGTAAAATATCTAAATCCTGTAAAAAAAAAAAGAAGAAAAAAGAAGAAGCTCACCTCGTCTCTGTCTGATGGATTTGGGATGATATGCTGTACACATCAAGTTCATTTAGCTACCTTGCGTTCATTTCAGTACTAGAGATTCTGACTGACAGTACTTACTCATGTAAAAAAATTAAGCTGGTTTGCAGTTATGTCTGCAGAAAAACAAATGTTGTTAATTAAATATGCTGGCTGCCTCTTTTATAGTGCAAAGAAAGACATCCAACAATCAACAACCTATCTGTCAGATCATGATAAATATATATAAATAATATTTTGCTTTATCAGAAGCTGAAGATAAAAGAATAAACTAAAAGGAACAAACCTGCCAAACTTTTCTGTGTATCCCGTCTTGCCCTGCTGTATGACATGGATGAAGTCGTGTGTGAGGATAAATGGTACACGCTCCCTCTTGATGCCAAACTTGGACTTGAAGTTGCCCAGGATGTGACCAAAGTCTATGTGGAAGAGCTGAGAGACAAAAAGGCCAACCAGTGAACATATGGAACCAGGGAAAAGAACTAATGGAGACTGGATCATTTATACAGATTAAACAAACTGTCTGTCCAACCTGTCCGGTGCTGCGGACCATGATGTTGTCACTGTGGCGGTCTCCGATGCCCAGAACGTAGGTGGCTACACAGTAGCCTGCACATGACAGAGTGAACTCCTCGATGGCCCGTTCAAGAGCATCACTGTCAAAATAAAATGAACACCGTATACATTTAAGAACTTTATTTTCTGGATTCTCTTCTAAGCAAGTCTCAGTGGTGAATGTCACCTGTAAGACACCCTTTAGTCCAAAGATGCTCCAAATGCAGTTACCTAGAGGTTCATTTAGTCACCATCTTACCCAGTGTTCCTCTCTTTGAGCCAGTTGAGCAAAGCATCTTTGTTGAAGGCGGCCGCCGCTGCCACGTTGCTGCTGGTCAGCTGGATGTTGGCAATCGTGTCTGCTGATGAGACTACCTCAATCAGCCCTGCCCGGTCACCTGTCGCTAGGCAACCATACGGTACGATTCTGCATGATAGGTAAAGAAAGAGAAGGCAAGAACTCAATGATCATCAACTGGAACATTGTGAGCATATCCATCCTGGAGTATTTGTTGGGTAGATTGAAAAGAAATCCCAAACTGGGACACACAGTAACCCTACTGAAAAATATGAATCACAACTACTTTTTGTAAGTTTATTACAAATACCCCATTTCCTATTTTGTCTACCTAAAACTCTGTATATACGCACTGTGATAAATACCAGATCCCAAAACATGATCCAGACAAGATCCAAAACTCTGTGCCACATGAAAGCAACAATCTGATTTGGGTCATTACGGTATAGATCCATTTGACCGGGCAACACTTCTCCACTCTATTCCTATGGGTGACGTCACGCAACTTCAACGTGCACGCAAAGCATTTCGGGAAGGTGGCGCTGCATTTGAAAAAATGCTGCGTGTCCAAAAGCTGGCCGATGCTCATCTTTATGCAAATTAATCCGTTGAACGCGACGCGACTATCCAGTTGTAGTAGACGAAAATCTTTCAAACTGACCTTTGTCAATCTGAAATGAAGACAGATTCAGCAACTGCATGGCCTATTTCTCGCTTAAAATGTTTTCAGAAACACATTTCGGTGAACTATTTTCGTAAAATACGAGATCGTATTCTCAACGCGCCGACATGACCCACGTCACGCATTCGTCCAATCAGCTGCCGGTCAAGGGCGTGGAGCGCCAACCATGGGTGTATGACGTCGCGACACCATGCTTCAGTCGTGTCGGACAAATGGATCTGTACCGTTAGGCCAGGCAGTGTAGATGTAGCTTTGCGTGTGCGGCTGTAGATCCACCTTCAGTCTTATGTATTAATGATATAATATTAAGCTATGGTTTACTTGGAAGTTAATTTATAAAGCACTTCCCTGGGTGCAATTCACTCTGTGAGACAGTATACAATATCACACTGTTCACACTGAGTTGAGACAGATGGGAACATATGGCGAAGAACATAACTGTGATTACGTGACGGCATGATGATCAGCCAGATAATAATACATTTTCTTCTTCATTCACTTTAACTTTTTCTTTCTTTCCACAAGATGGCAGTAGGTCTTTATTTAGTAGGATGCAGAATTATATGACCTGGGCATATCTTCCTCAGAATACATCCGTGCCTCCAAGTCCTATTTTTCCGACAGCTGGCTTGATAGCACTTTTTTCATGTCCGATACAGATATGACCTGACAACCTGGTGGCTGGCAGTTGCATTCAAGGCTCTGATAACATTTTCCCCACTTTTCTAGTATGGACACATGACAGGGTGTCAAATTGTAGCACTTTTCCCTCCAATATCCGAATCCCATCCTGCCATTTTGGCCAGTATCGGGCTGATACAGAGTATGGGTGCATCTGTAGTTTAATGGAGACCAAATGCCATATCTTCCTTGATGGATGTTTAAATTTATTTAAATTAATAAATATTAAATTAATTAATAAATGGATATGTGCAGTAAAATACATCATCAAGAAATGACAGAAGAAACTTACATCCACATCCTCCCTCCATTCATTTACAATGTCACATCACTGTGTTCGAACTCTGACCCATGTCACTGTAATCTGAAGCACTGTCCTCAAACTCAACTGTCAAAACAACCCCCTCCTCTGCTCAGCTCCAGATGTGTCAGTGTATGACGAATGGTTTGTAAATGTGCTAAAGTGTGGATTTTGTTCGGATGTAATGCAGATATAGTGTGTGTTTGTGGATGTCTAGGGTGTAAAAGGGTTGGAGGTCAAACTAGCATGGGGTAATTTAGTGTCTCCCCTCCTCTTCCCCTTCCCGACAGAGAGCAGGAACAAACAAGCTTGACAAAGTCTGTGCATGTAAACACACACACACACACACACACACACACACACACACACACACACACACACACACACACACACACACACACACACACACACACACACACACACACAACCCACCTGAGGTCCAGATTAGCCTCCTTCCATAGAAGATCCATTAATCTCAAAATCTGGAGGGTCAACATGTCTTGCCTTAGGTCTAGGAAAAAGTTTTTAAAAAGTTCTTAATTCCAAAAGACAGTATTGTGCTTGTCAAAGCAAAAGTGATTTCAATGGCCTTGCAGTATGATCTCTACCCGTCCTCCTCCCACCCATTTTTCTCTTTTATACCCTCTCCCAAACCTCTCTTCCCCCAGTCTTTGATTCATCCTACCATCTCCATTCTTGAAGATGATTCCCAGGGTGTCTCCCCCCAGCAGCTTGTTGTTATAAACAATCCAGAGTGGCTTCATCTTAGAGTCCATGTACCGACACCTCTCCACACTGATGAGAGAATGAGAGAGAGACGGGGAATGACGTTTCGAGAAATAGAGTAGAACAAGTTCAACCGGATCTAAAACGGCATTGTCTTACTTGATGCCAGACAGCAGGACATTGGGGTTTAGAGGGGAGTGCAGGTCTGACAGAGTCTCTGAGTAGCCACTCTGCCTCAGACAAGTCATCATGGCCTCCTTGGTCAACATGGCCTCCTTGGTCTTATTTCGAGCGTTCTTGATGGTTCCCAGCTTAATTAGCTCGTTCACTGACTTTAGCTTACTCAGGGCTTCCACCTGGTACAGTCAAAACAAGGAACAGTTGGGAATGTTGGAACAATCTTAAAACAATTGTCAAAACCTAGGAATGATAGAGACAACTGAGCTCATTCTCCTTTAACAGACTATGTCAGCATTGTGCATGCTCCTCCAAACAGGAAAGTGGCCAGATAAATGACTGCGCTGATGAGGAAGTAGGAGGAAGTGTCCACAGGAGTGATTGTTAGAATCCCCACTGTAGAGGGCAAAGGTTAGAGGGCAGCAGGGTGACGCTGTTGTCACTGTGACAGGCTAAAAATACTATGAATCTAGTCCTGTCGGGGATGACAATAGACTACGGCTATTCTGGTGCTTGAGTAAGGACTAGTAGGATAAAAGTCTGAAGCATAGCTATGGAACTGAGGAGCGGGTCATAATCTCTAGAGGCAAAAAAGAAACAAACGATGTGTGCATGTGACAAGAAATACAGTAAAAGAGATTGTGTGTTTGTGTGTGTGACCTACCTGTTTCTTTAGAACCTCAATATGAGGGATGCTGCCTCTACAGTAGGCTTCCAGCATGAGGGCAAACTGGACTGAAACAGCTGGCATGTGGATCTCTGACCTTCATAGGGCAGCAGAACAGTCACAGTCAACTGTAGCCCTTTTTCACAAACATACTATCTATTTTTCTTCATTTCTAATGTGCAACTGTACATGTGCACACGTGTACACACGTGTCCATACACACCGTAGGTGCCAGAAGAGGAAGTGTCCTATCTTGCGGTTACCCTGGGCCCGCTCCAACAGGAAGTGGGTGAGGGCACAGTCATAGTAGGGCTCGTAACGCAACACCTGCACCAACTGTAGCAAGTACTGAGACAGCTCCTCGTCACTGGTGAGGGGAAAGAAAACAGGACAGAGACAGAGAGAGAGAGACATAGACAGACAGAGAGAGAAAGAGAGAGACAGTGAGAGAGAGAGAGAGAGAGAAGTGTAAGAGGAGGTTTTCTGAGAGGCTGTTTTCTACCTTTTACCTTTCTTGAATTTTTTTAACTTTTAGTTTGGATTTGTAATGATCATGTGCCTGTCTCTCTCTTCAGGAAAAGAGACAACACCCAGCACTATCGACAGACAGTAATTCACACATACATACGTCATTTATAATAAAATAAAACAGGAAGGAAATGTAACGAAGTGTACAAGATTACAGCGCATGATATATGAATGTAGAAGCTTAAACACGAGATAAAGAAAAGGCCACTGTATTATATAACAATCTATGTGTGAGCAGATACATATGTTTACCTCATATCACGCAGACAGCCCACAGCATATTCTCTGACATACTGGTCAGGGTAGTTAAAGTCCAGAAGCTCCAGAGCATCTCTGGGACTCAGTTTGGGCCAGATCTGAAGCAGGGCCTGGAGCTGAGACACGCACACAAACATCAGTTAAAAACATATATAGTCCTTCCATAGATAAGTAAATAAAACCTTTATTATAAAAATTTGATTAGCCTTGGGATCAACCACATGGCTGCACAATTAACCTTACAGTTATAATAACTGTGATCACAGTTATCTTTTCTGTAAACTTATTTTAGTAGTGGAATGAACACTTTACGTTTGGATGGTGCACTGAAGCGACTGCTGCCATGGTCTGGCACAGGTGTTTGTGTCATGCGAAACCACGCAATCTCTCCGTAGAGCAGTTGGTTTATTACTGCGCCCAATTTTAGTTCTATTTAACAATATTTGAAACACTTTCTATTCTATGGCCGATTAAGTAAAATCTGGTATTTTTCTGTCAATTTAAGATGTTTAATGCAGTGAAGATGGATGTATAACATCATGTTAACATTGAACAAAATAATATTATCATCATTTTTACCATATCATTTTTAAAGCTGAAAACTGTTTTAATATATACAGTACCAGTCAAACGTTTGGACACGCTTTCTCATTCACTCGAATGGCAAAGTGTGTCCAAAGTTTTGACTGGTACTGTCTATGTTTTTATAAGCTTGTAACAATGTTAAAAACAAACGGGAAACTACTTTCATTGTCATTTACGCAATGTACATTGCGTAAATGACATTACATTACTGACTTAGTCCTATTAAAATGCATAAATGTTGGTGGACACGATGGCTAACCTGGGCCATGTCCTCATGTTTGCTCCACTTGACGGAAAGTAGCAGCTTGGGCAGCGACTGGGGGAAATTCTCTCTACAGTCGTAGCGTAGTGTCCAGATCAAATCCTTCTCGTTTTCACACAGCTGAGAAAGTGGGTCACGCTCCATGATCTCCTTCAGCTCTATGTGGAACTTCTTACCCCCACGGCCCTGAGAGAAGTAATGAGAAAGGAAGAATGGTCCGTTGGGTTAGAGAAGGAGAAGATGAAGAAGAGGGAGAGGAGAGAAAGGGTGAAAGAAGGATTAAGGAACATTGGAAGAAGAGTCAGGATGTGAAAGGAAACAAGAAAATGATGTTGAGCAGTGACTGTAAAAAACCACAAGATGGCAGGAGTGTATCAAAGTGTCCAGCAATTTCGACTCAAATGCAATTCATCTCAATTCACAAACCAAGGCCCAACATAGTATCCGTTTAAAACAAGTTGGATGCTGTCTGATTCAAAATATCAATGCAGACTAATGCAAAATAAAACACACACACACACACACACACACACACACACACACACACACACACACACACACACACACACACACACACACACACACACACACACACACACACACACACACACACACACACACACACACACACACACACCTTAAAGGGGTCTGTTCAGGTTCGGCTGTAAGGGTCTAACATAAAAATAAATAGGATTACATAACCTGCTGTAACACGGCCAGGAGTGGGTTTTTTAGTTGAGGGGCTGACAGACAGGAACACATACAAGTCATCTGATAAAAGTCTCTAGTTTTGAAGGCGATTGAACTATTTTTGCAGCTACACCCTGCCAAAGTGATAACAATGGGTTTCCAGGGAAACTAGCAGTGCAAGATTATACTACACTGGTGGTGTGCGTCTGTTAAGAAGAGTGTGTGTGAGGGGGAGAGACAGATAAATGATGCAGCATTTGTTACAGGCCAACTTGAAACAAATATGTCCCTTTATTTTTACCTGGTCTCCCCTTGTATGTTTTCTGAATGCACACAAATATTTATGCATGTCCACACAATTATCTCCTACTGTACATTAACTCACCATGGATACGCAGTCACTTGCTCCGGCAATCTCTGCAGCTTTTTCCAGTATCTGCAAATAAGTAAGTGAGCAACGTATGAGTGAACACGCACATTGATACGGCGCATTAGGCAGGTCGAGCAAGTCCTGATCCTCTCATGCTAACAGCCACCATTTCATAATAATCACTAGGTAGCATTATGAAGAGCACTAAGGCAGTGCAATGACAAATTCAACTGCAGTCAAGTCTTTAAAAAAGGCCACATGGTCTCATCCAATCATCTAAATTCATAATCTTAGTATAGTAAGTACATCTACTGTAAGTATAGTACAATCATGGCAGTAGGGCTGGGTACCGAATGCAATACTTCTTAGGCACCGACCGAATTGCCTCTAAAGTATCGAGTATCGAAAAATGCCTCGTCATTCTATACCAAATTTCACTACCTAAGGAGTAAATCTCATCAGCGTCATTGGGCCAATAAGCGCGCAGCACGCTTCTACCAAGATCTAATAATGCTGGCAATTGGCTTTTTAGCGTAACATGTTGAAGGGACATGCAGGGAACACTCTACGTTACGCACAGAGACGGGGCTCACGTAGTAGGAGCTGAAAAATAAATAAAAAGATTTGTGCCGTAATGTGTAATGTTGTAATTTATTTTTGTTTTATTAAATGTTTGAGTGCATGACTTTTTGTTCATTTGAATTACAAACAAATGTAAGCGTATTGACAAGTCATAATGCTGGCAAAAAGTATGTTATTATAAGGGGGACTGTCAGCCTTCTGACCTTGTCGAAGGGAGGAAAGACGATGGAGTGTGACGAGTAGTCTGGGAAGTGGATGTGCAGTGCTGTAGCATTCTCAGTGTAGGGGTTGGTCTGAATGGTTCCTATGGGGTTCAGCATCTCTTCAAGTTCATCTATGTGAGACACACAAAAATACACATTAAATGAAATGCATTTACTGCATGGTTGCAGTCACTGGAGAAGTAATTTTACTAGTTTAATTATATTAGTAGATATAATAGATATACCAGGAAAGGAAGACCAGCAGTGCAGGATGATGTCTCCGGTCTTCAGCTGGCCTTTGTAGTCAAACACCATAGTGTTGACCCAAGCTATAGGGTAGTGCTGGATCACACAGAGAGAAAACAGTGACATTAATCATTAGTCAGTGATTTAATAAAGATGGTGTACATGTGTGGAAATTGAAGACGCTTATATTACTTTTTAGGCCCTTGTTTGAGCAGTGTAGGTTCATAAACAAGCCTCTTTCTTACCACTTTCCCTGCTTTGCGGATGGTCTGGTACTTGTTTATGTGAGCATTTTTGGTGGACTTCTGCTTCTTGACTTTGTCCATGACGGCATAGATGGCAAAGCAGAGGCGGGTCATGCGCGGCAGGTCACAGACGGAGAGGTCAAACTCCAGCGTGCTGTCTTTCCACGTGTGGTCCGAGCGTCTGCTGCTCTCACTGCTCACCGCCGGCTTGCACAGCAGCTCCGTGCCGTGGAAGAGCCCCGCCCTAACCTGGACCTGGGTACGTGGGAAGGGTTGGTGTGTGTGTGTGTGTGTGTGGGGGGGGGGGGGGGGGGGGGAACGACATAATTTTAGCTGTGTGATACTACTGCCAATGTGAACTACTGTGCATGCAGGTTTTTGGTGAATACAAATGATTGTTTTATGGAGACAAAGCAAGAATTCACCTTGGCAGTCTCCTCCGCATTCACCTTGCTGGCATTTACTAGGACTATCTTAAACGGGCTTGACACGTCCCACACACTCTTCTGTAATTGCTGCAGAGAGAAGGTGAGAAATAAAAGAGAGACTTGCAATGAGGGAGCAGTATTAGCATTATTTACTGTAAAAATATGTACTCAGCAACAGAGTGCTTCTTTGCGCACACGCACGCACACACACACACACACACACACACACACACACACACACACACGCACACACACACACACAAAAAAGACAAACAATGTGGGAGGTCAGGCAGGTCATTGTGATGTCAAGCCAAGTGGATTTGCGAGGGTCAGCAGTCAGCAGGAAAAACAGCATCACATGACACCTAATGTCTATGAACATGACTAACTAGCACACTTCCTGCGGTTTGCTGCCTCTGACTTTAATGTTTGTGTGAGCATGACAGTGTGTATAATTTGCCTCGTCAGATACTAATATACAGGCAGAAACAAGAGCTCTGTGTACTGTGTCCTCACAAAAACACCCCGTCCTTCTGTTCTCTACTCATGCTGTTTTTTGACCAATTGTCACTCATGTTTCCTACAGAAACAGAATCCAATAAACAGGTTCCTGTCCTGAAAATAAATCTCACTTCCTGTCACAGTCATCCAAACTTCTATGGCGAGCTTACTACAGTCTGACCAGAATCTCTGTCTGCTTTGTCTTCTCCAATCTGCCTCCATTTCATTGACTACATTTACAAGCAGCCAATATTTGGGTTATGGTCGGGTTAAGGTCACTATTCGGGTTTCTGAAACATTCGGAATAACCTGTTTACATGCGTTAGCAGAGAGAGTTACTCCTGTATACATGGAATTTGTAATCAATTGGCAATATCCCGATGTAAACAGCGACGCACGGTTAGCGCCTGGACGTACGTACAACCTTAAGACGCAATATGCATCATTTCAACAAACACAACAACAACAAAAGACATCATATTCATGGTTTTCATCACACTAATAAAGAAATTGGTTTCCTCCTCGCTCCAAAAGTGTGGTGCTGTCTGTGTCTCGCCATGTTTACCTCTACTTCTTGTTTACTTCCGGTAGGCCTGGGCGAAAAATCTATTAAATGAATGAATTCAAATTTTTTGTTGCGGGTGATTTAAAAAAATAAGTAAATCGAGTTTTTGTGTAATGGCGCATTTTTGGCTCTCCGGAGCTTCCGTAGCGTTAGTTTCACATAGCGGTATGGCTAGCGACAACAACAACATCATAGCACACACGAAAGAGCAACAGCAAGTGACAACATGGCTACCGGTGAGAGTGGGAAGTTTGTTCCCAAGAAAGGAATAAAATCATCTGTTGTTTGGAACTGGTATGGGTTTGCTGCGACAGACGTGGAGCAGCAAATCCCGCGCTGCAACATTTGCCTAAAGCCCATCGCAGGCAAAGGAAGCAGCTCCACAAACAGAGACATCCAGCCGAATATGAAAAATGCCAGTCTCTCTCCGAGACGAAAAAGCCCCCGCAGTGACCAACAAACCTTAGCTAAAAAACAGCTAAGGCATATGACAGGAAAGGGACACGGTGGAGAACAATCACCGAAGCAGTCGCTTTGCACATAGCCAAAGACATGGTACCCATATATACCGTGGAGAAGACGGTAAGTTGTCTGCTGTTTGTACTTATTGCTTTCCTTAAGTAAAAAAATTGCAAAGTAAAGTAGTAGTGTTTTATTGGGCATCAAAAAAATACACTCAAAGCATAAATAAAAGCTTACGCCAGTGAGAAGCAGCTGAGACATGAGCCGGTGCAGACAGCTGCATAGGTCAAAAAGGGGACCATATCTGTTACGTAAGACGAACAAGTAAATAACACATCTGACACACTTGTGGTCTAGGCTAATGTTAGTATTACAGCACGTAGGACATAATGGCAATGTCAACGGTTCGTTTTTCCAGCCGGGGACATGTGTTGTAGAGTCTGGATCGGGCCGAATTTTTCTGTCTGAGCCCGGCGAGAGCCGTGACCGAACCCGGCCCGAGCCCGACACAGTTAAAATCTAATTTTTTTTCTCATGCTAATGACACATGTACGTTTGTGTGGAAAGCCCGCTTTTATTAAGCAACTGTAGGAAGGCATTCAGAAATGTCAACAGATGAGCACATCAGTGCATACGGGGCAACAAGCGCACGTTAATAAGATGTTAAAATGTTCAACGTGTTAACCTTCACTGCTTGCTCCGTTTCCGACTGTGATCAGAAAAACCAGGGGAGGCTCGTTACCTCCAGGGCCGACGTTATAACATGAATAACTCTGCTCCGGTCGCATCTACACGTCGGCTTCCTTTTTCTCTCTTCTGCCCACCTTACACACACACACCCACACTGATGTGACCGAGCCCGTCAGAACCCGACCATAATTTCTAAATATCTGTCCGAACCTGACCCGGCCCGTCCGGTACCGTGGGGCTCGGTTCGGGTATCCATGCCTTAATGTGTTGCATGTCACGCCCCCCTCTCGCTACGTTTCCTGTTTCTCTCTGTGACCATCATATACGCTGAATATCTTTAGGTTTGAAATGTAGGGACATTTTAAAGACTAAATAATTAATTGATTAATAATGAAAGTAAGTCTTTGTTTCAGCTCTAACCAATTTTCTGGATATTATTTTCATGTATCCAGGGCTTTATGGGGGCCTTCTCACCTTTACTTGTCAACCTTACCTACTGCATCTGGACTATATTGTTTTTACAGTAGGCCTGAATTTATCATAAATCATAATACACAATGACTGTGACACTGTAATTCCATGAGTCATATCGTTCAGTGAATATGTATGTACTCATCAAAAAAAAAAAGTGGAAGTGGAAGGTCAAACAGGTGGCTGTTTTTACTGTAAACCAACAAAATATGTAATCATAAGGCGGGAACAGTAAGAACAAGGTATATAAATAACTGTTCTAATGCTGTTATGATTATATGTGATAACATAATAGAGTTAAGTTTCATATAATGTGATATTTGCAGACTTTCCAACCCACACATCACTGGGCATCAACAGTCAGCATGGCATCAGGCATTTTAAAACCCCAGGAGACTCGCTAACGGAGGCCAATTAAATTCAACCTGACAATTAAAAAATGTGAATGCACACATCGAGGAGTGATGCCACTGTGCACCTGGAGCTTGCGATGTTTTCTGACAACGTGGCAAATGCTGGCAGGGCAGTGTGCAGAGGCTTGCTCAGAACACTGGCTCACAAAAGACAGGCGGCAGCTGCCAAGTACATGTTTACTTGGTAATCCTCCACACCTGCCGCGTTCAGTGCAGGTGAATCAATCATCTGTGGACCGTTTACTATTTTGGTAAAACAAGAACATTTCTCTGTAAACACTGGCGGATATTAAGTGAGAGTACATTTTCATATGTGCATTTCCCCCCTCAGTTTTAGTCCTAAATAATCAGCGATCAAATTTGCACACTTAAGTTACATACATCAGTGATTGACAATAAATTCAACCACATTAATAATAGTATATGAATACAATTCCAACAAGCGGAAATTTAAAAAAAAAATAGTTTGAGCTCACTTTAGTCTCTAGAGACTCAAAACAATCAGTTGACCAGCATATGTGGCTGTTAGATAAGTCCCGTTTCTCTGAAAACAGCAGCAGATGTTGAATAGACAAGATCCCCACAACACAAGTTAAGTCATTCTCACAGCCTGACACATTACTGAACTAACCGTGGGAACCCTTCTCTTGGGAGGTAGTGGTAAAGGTGGGTTGGAGGACTTGCGGGAAACCACAGCTCTGATGGCGGAGATTTCCTTGTCGAACATGCCCTTAACGGTGCTGGTGTGGACCAGGGTAAGGTGTGGAGACTCCTTGGCTTGCATGCATGTGCGGATGTACTGCAAACAAGACAGGACAGGAAATCTTGTTAGCTATGTGCATATTTAAGCTGACACAAAAAGCCAGATTTTTTTTTTATGGCTGTGCTGTGTGTTTAAGTTTAACTTTCATTTTAATTAATTTTGTGCACTTCAATCAGGACACTGCAATGTGAGGCACAAGCATTAACAGTAAAGTGTTCAAAAGCATTGCTGTATCAGAAATAAAAGTGGATTTACAAAAAGAATCAGTTGATCTAATTAACATGCAATGGTGCGCACAGACAGGAACCCATCCCATTTCAATTACTTTGGTATAGTATATAATTGATTTTTTTTTTTTTTAAAACGAACAAGTCATTTAAACAACCAAACTAAGCTTGTTGAACTTCAGATACATACACATTCATCTACTGAGGCTGCAAATCACACGTTACAATGAGGGGGGGGGGCCCAAACCAAATCCTGCTTAGGGGCCCAAAGATCTAGGGCTGGTCCTGATGTCACGATGACTATCTGATAATAAGGGCCACCTGGACTGGATCATTTAGTTCAGAATGAGTTCAGAATCTCAGCTCAAAAACGTTTTTGTCACTATGACTGTTACCATTAAAAGTCTTCCTTTTTTGTATGCTAATGTTTAACTGTCTATATAACTTTATTTGCATATCTCTCTGCTGCTTACAACAGTTGCTTGCCAGCATGCTAACGTATGCTTTGCCTGCTTTGTCCCATCCATCATACTGTGCTTCCTGCAGAAAATTGTAATATTGCTGCTTTTTACGCTTGGTGCCTTTTTTTGTGTGATGTCCTTTTGTAAATAGTTTATAACAACTCTTTCACTCCATCTGCAACTGAAAACTAGCCAGGTAACTTACATTTACAATTTCAATTCATGTGATTTATGTGCATGGTTCGGAAAAATGTGTAAATAGGAATAAAAAAAACAAAATACAGAGCTTAAATATATGGATAGCAAAGAGAATGATGGCTTTCCAAAGTTGTCTCACTCCATTTATAGGGAGTTAATAATAAAATAAGTGCCAGCATCTCACATGAGCTGACTGAGGATTGATTTGGTTTTATGTGCCTGATGCACATGTAGACATAATGTTAGGTGCCTAAATCTTTTCTGAAACAATGTTTTCTAAAAATCAAGCTACACATAAACATGCATACTGTAAACACACAGTCCATCATCCGCATCTTCCCAAAAATATTATTGTTGAGCCATCAGCCCATCATTTGTAGTTTATACCTAAACTGTCCCGTCGGACCTGACAACGCCTCTTCTTGGAATCATAAAACAGGCTTTTTGGGCTGCAATTGTCACACTAATATAGCACTGTATGAGTTTCTCAGAGCTAGAACAGTTGTGCTAACCATGCTGTAGATATTAACAACAATAAAAAAAAAGCTCATCGCTTTTTATGAAGGCCAATCTCCATTTCTGAACATGAAGTGAAACATCTAAGTCAGTCCTTGATAGACACCTAACTGAGTCTATTATGTAGCCACTGACCTTGTACTGAATCAGGGGCTGTTCTCCACAGAGGAACTCCAGACAGTGGCTGACCCTCAGTATGTACTGACCCAGCCACGCCTCCTCCTCAGGCCCGTGGGTGGTCAGCCACTTCTTCACGGCCAGCTCCATCAGGTCAGACGGGATGCAGGATGATGGCACCTTCAGACTGGCTGAGTCCTGTGAGACGAGACAGGAAAACAGAGACAGAGAAATTGATTAAATACACGTTCCTAAAAACTATTGTTTGTGTGTTCCTTTTGTGAAATCAGGACAAAAAGATGTCAAAAAGGACTCATGGAGACCTGCTGGAGGCTTTGCTCAGTGTTGGTGTGCGCTAATTTACAACCCTGCCTTGTTGCTGGATCATATAAGACAGTGAAGAGGAATGTTAAGATGGTTATAAGATAGTGTAACATGATCTTCACCACTTTACGTACATACATACACAGCTGTTTGTAGATAAACGTCAAGATGAGATGAATAGAGAAAAAGAAAGAGAATAAGAGACTGATGGACATGAACTGACAGGGACACACACACACACACACACACACACACACACACACACACACACACACACACATTGTCATTACAAGAGCAACTAAAAAATGAACTTGTGCTGCACTAAAATGCATGAATATGCATGCGAGTCCTCCACACATTGCCACAGCCAGTCTAATATCTCACACTGAGGCTCGTGGCTTCATCCTATTTATAGCTCTGTGCTGACCTGATACCTACAATGGAATTATAATTTCCTGGAGGTTTAATAAAAATGTCATCCATTAATAATTAACAACATGAAAAGGTCATGGCTACATTATGATGGAATTACAAAACCAACAGCACTGAGATATCCTAGCCTGGGAAAACCCTGACAAACATCCGGCAAATTTGAGATTTGCTCTGCAAGTCAGTCTGGCCAAGAACCCATTCAAGCCCATTTCCAATTTCGCCAAATCGAGGCACCAATCACAACCGTTGAGACACAAGACAATGACGATAGCGCAGCAACGGCAAGCAGCTTTAGGTTTACATTCAACATGACAGCCACCGAAGCGCCGCAATCCGTTGATGCTGCTGTCTCTGCTACGTCACCCGGATCGTTGGTCTGATTGGTTGAAGGACTATCCAAATGTGCCCAGAGGCATTTGAGCGGCGTCCGTTGGTGACACCCCCTTTAGAAATGAGCTGTGAATGAGCCTTTCCCAGACCCAATCTCAGTTACAACTGAGAAGGGTCTGGTGTCAACCAGGCTAGAGATATCCTGAAAGTACTTAAGCATTTTACTGCTTTGTTTTAACATTTTTGCAACATTATTTAGAAGTTGAAGTTAGATAAGATTTGAATAATAATGGGGCTAAGAGAGCAAGACCAGGGTTAACCACTGAATCCATTAGTGATATTTAAATGTCAAAACTAAAAGCAAGACTCCCCCTGAACCTTGGCCATATTCACTTTAGAACAATAACCTACACCACCACACTTCCTGTCTATAATGTGGCTTATTGTGTCTGACCTCCCAAATAAGACTTCACTCCACCTGAGCGCAGTAGCACAGATGGCCTGTCTTTGTGCATGTTTGTCTGTGATGTTGATCAAAGCTGATATACTGTACACAGGTCTGGAGGGACAAAACCATCTGTTTTATAATTAAATAACATTATTTCTATAACAGAAGCAAAGAGAAAAGACACAGAGAGACAAAGACAGATGGAAGTAGATAGTCAGAGAGTTCAGAGGAGAGAGAAAGAAAAGTTCATTATAATCAGTTCATGGTCCCTTGAGTTGCCATGCTAGTGTGTGTGTGTGTGTGTGTGTGTGTGTGTGTGAGAGAGAGTGAGAGGATGGAATCATTTCACTGATAGTTTTGACCCACTTAGTGTTATCACATGACTTGCTAGTTGGGCTCAGTCACATGACTTTTGTGGAGCTGCCAACTGTGAGCAGAACAAGATGCTGCGCTACAGTGTGTGTGTGTGTGTGTGTGTGTGTGTGTGTGTGTGCGTGCGCTGGTGGAGTCACATGGCTACTTTTGCTACTCAACAAGGTGGTTTTATCTGTCACACACTGTTATTCTTACTTCATTACGTACACAGGCAGCATGTTACGGGTTTGGATAATGGGTTTATCAATGGATTTTTCTTTGGTCTTTTTTAGTTCAATTAGTGGACTACAGACTCTCACTTGAGACTGGTCGAAGTGGATTATGACTTTCAGGTCAGCCGGCCGGTCATTGAGCCCGTCGGTGATAGCCGTCCCTGCCAGGGGCTCCAGCTGTGGGGAGAAGCAGGCCTGCAGCCACTCTGTACATGTCATCATCTGGACTTGTTGCATCCGCTCTTCACTGAGACGAAACATCTTACTGCGAAAGTCCTTCACCTCCTGGTCATTTATGGCATCGAGTTCATGGAGACCTGCGGGGGGGGGGGGGGGGGGGGGGGGGTATTAAAAGGTATTACAAGCAGCAGACTCTCATGGGATTAAAGCAGAGCCTCATAATATTCACATTGGTACCAAATGCCAGAGGTATGAACTGCTGTTCGGTTGATCATGCTTTATCTCTTCGCTCCATGTAGAGCTTTTGTCTCTGTATTTGTATCAATAGGGTGCTGCACAAGTCTCTTGGTAATGAAAACAATATGTTGACATTTCAAGCCATTTAACATCCATATGACCCTCAGTATTCAAAGAAGGGCTCTCGACCACATTAGCTGCATTGTGTGAGTGTGCAAGCTGCTTCGTGTGACTGCGCTCAGCACGAGGTTAGGGAAGGGTGTGTGTGTGTGTGTGTGACTATCCAGACGTGCCTGTGGGGTTCTTTTTGAAAACACCACTTTACTCTGACAAAGGCCTTTACAAGATCATGTCAGGAGCCAGGAGGGGAGAATATCAATATCGTCTGAGTCTCCTTCAATTAGACTCAGAGGCTCTTCTCTCCCTCTTTGCCTTTCTTCCTCTGAAGAGGTCCGTTGGGACCTAAGGACTTCCATAATCCTGGATATCTCAATGAAAATAAGACCTGCATGTGTGTGTTTGTGTGTGACTTTGTGTCATGTGTGACAAATAATTGCGACAAATAATTATTTTCATTATTGATTAATCTGGCGATTATTTTCTTGATTAATCAACAAATGGTTTTGTCTTTAAAATATCAGACAATAGTGAAAAATGCACGTGGAAATTAAAGAAATCCCAAAACAAAACCCCAAAAAAAAATCTTGAAAAGAAATGATGCATCAGTTCAAAATAGTTGCAGAGTAATCTATCGATCAACTAATCGATGCAACAATAATAGCTACTGTATTGCTGGGATACATGATATTAGATATACAAGTCTAACTTAAGATCTTTTGTGTCAAGTTAGAAAGTCTTTTTTTTCCCTCTTATGCATGAATAAATACAACAAATGTTTAATTACTTCAGAGGACTGGTCTTTTTTTTTTTTTACAGTAGTGATCGATCCCCTCTGCTTCTCTAAAGGCCTAATCTTCACCAGAGATAATACAAAGTGGCAGGTGATGGAAGACATGTCAGGAGCACGTCCAGTCAATCCTCACGCTTCTCTATCAGACAGCAGGGCCGCTAATAGGAGCCAGCTGCAGATGTCTGCGGTGAATGTGCTGAGTAGCAGAGATACTTAGCGTTCTGGAGGAGGTGCTTAAGACTTGTGTGTGCGGAAAGATTTACTGTCGCACTTACCAACTCTTAAGTGCCTTTCTTTATTGGGAATGTCAAACAGGGACAGTACGCGAATCAATCATGGAGGGAATAATGTGTGCGAGAGCTTGTATGACAGTCTGCCTCTTTAAATTGAGGGAAAGTCTTAATAGTGATGCTGTCTTACCCTTGCCAATGAGCACGCCGATTTTGGAGTCCAGCAAGCGCTCCGCTCGGCCGCAGCTGCGCGTCACCAACTTGAGGACTGGCAGGAAGGGGCGAACATCGCACAGCCTGCGAGTTTCGTCCTCCAGTTCTTCGTGCACGGCTGCCTGGTTGACACACTCGAACATGTGGCTCTCCATCTCGCCCAGAGAGGGAAACAGTGGGAATGACTGAGCCTGCTTCCATAAGAGCTGGAAGGGAGAAGAAGAAATGGGGATTTTACTGAAGTGCGACTGCACTTTAAAACCACAGGGAGTGTTTGTATTGGCTCCACTGATCTAAACTAAATAAATCCTAATTAGAATATGTGCAACCGGAATAAACAGCATCCTTATTTTTGACTTGATGGCCTTCTTCTCATTAACCCATACAGGAACGTCACAGTGCTTTTGATGGAGTTTGATCATGAATAACCTGAGCAGTGAAATGCTGGTTTCAAAGGGCATTTGTTTTTTGGATCTTCAACAGATACCTTAATCGAAATATGAAAAACATAAAATAATGATGTAATAACACTGACAAATGAGTATGTTTCATGATCATGAACAAACATGACTCACAGCAACATGACACAGCTTCTGGGTGAGCCGATCAGGATGTGAATAATGTATTACCACCAGCAATGCTGGTGTGATTCATGTTCCCCATCATGCAGCCACAGCATGACCACAGGGTTGGATATCAGGTTGAATGTGTTTGTGTGAGGTTATAGAGCTATGCTGTTGCATACTGGAACAGGACACATTTGCCCTCCAAACAAATATCTCCCGCTTTCCAGGATATCTGGAAAAAAAAAAAAAAAAAAACCCTCAAAAACCAGCTCTTCTTGGATTCTTGATAACTGATAAAAAGTCTGGCATGAAGCTGTCTGGAAGGCCTGCTTACTCCTCCTGGCTTCCTCATATTTGTTGTCTCCTTGCTATTCAGAACCACCTCCTCGGGCATTATGTAATAGTGCCTGTCTGGGGAAAACATTTTTGAAGTTGAGTATCCATGCAGGGCATGTTTTCTACGATGCTCCAAATATAAAAGAATGCTAGACATCAGCTGTGAGAAGGTTGTACACCAACTAACTGGGCAAATAGAAATGCTGTACATTGTATTGCAATCCAATACAGATGCTAATAAGCACTAACTTTGCAAAACCATAATTTTTCATCATTTTAACTGATTCAACTGAAAAGTAATTTATGAGGCTGTTGTAATTTAATACATTATATTGTAAGGTGTTTCTTTGTATGCAAAAGTAGAAAAACACCGTTCAATATAACAACAGCTTTCAATAAAGTGGAGCTAAATAAAACAATACCACAAAGTGCAGCCTCAGGTTAAGTAGTAGTTACTGCAGAACTATTGCAATTGCATTGCACAGGTATTTCCATTTTGCTGGTCAAACCGTGTAGTTGAAATTAATACCTAAATCACATAATAGTTAAATTGTCATTTCAAGCATTTTCAAACCAACACAAACTTTGTGCCACGTTAAGTAATGTACTTAACAACTTCTAAAAGACCCATCAAGTCTGTGATGTCTGACATCCGCTTCAAAAAATTAGCTGCAGTCATGCATGATGTCATGACCTATTTGCGTGCTGAAAACAATAGCTATTCGCAAGCAATAAAAACCCAGCCAGCCGCAACAGCCACCTTTGTCAAAACAGGCATTAGATAATGTCTAACTGACCAGCTGTGTGACTGTGTGTGCGTGCTTGTAAATATGTGTGTGAGTTGTAGACTGTTTTCCCTCATCAGTCAATTAAAAATAGGCCAAGAGGACAGTAACACAAAGTCAGGATACACAAGCACATCCAGTGTGTGAAAGTTGATTATATTAGAACCTATTAATTATCAGTTGTGTTGTAACAAACAAACACAACTGAAATGACCTCACATCGGCATTAGCATATGGCTTTAAGTACAACTACAACTGATGTGTAGAAATCCCATTTTAGCCCAAACCTGTGCCAATTACCAGTTTGATGTGCTGAATGGTGGCGTCGCGTGGAACGTCCATCTGGATGTAGATACCGGTGGGCAGCAGAAAGTCCACAGTGATCTGGTCCAGAGCGTGGCCAGCCAGGGGCGAGTGGGCCGCCCATATGTCCAGGAGGTCTGTCATGGCAGGAGGCATGGCAAGGGGCACCACACACCACCTCAACCATAAGGACCTGAAGGGACAGAGGAGCCAAACAAATCACACATTTTAGACTGAGATTCATGGTTTTAATGAGTGTAATGTATTTGAAAAAGGAGATATGTATTTATTCAAATGATACATTTGTTCTCAATCGGTCATTCTGATTCAGCCTTTAAACCCTTACTACTGAGGAGACAATGATAGCTGGGGTTAGGGAGCTGACACAATAACAATTTCAGAACTAAAAAAAGCATTAGTTTGAAATGGTATCATAAGTCATGAGTCACAGTGAACTCTAGCAACCTAAAGACAAACAGGCTTAGTGTTAATGTGTCCCGATCCCGTGTTGATGTGGCTTCTAACACTTTCCTGGAAACCTTGCAGCTTAGGGTTGTATTCCAGAAAGCCTTTAGGTCATTCTATAAAGCTATGTCAGTTGTATAGGCTAATGGTCAGTTGTAAAGCCTTGATTAAAAAAAATCAAGATAAGTGCAAGTTTAAGTCTCTGAGCTGAGATGTCAAAAGCAGATTATATCAATTCATAGTGAAAAAGACACAATTTGAAGTAGCTTGAAAAGCAGACATTTTTTAAAGCATTTTATTTCCAAAAGTATGGCTATGCAATACATGACCCTAACCTAGGGCTGCTCGATTATGGGAAAAAATATAAATCACGATTATTTCGGTCAATATTGAACTCAGAATAATTTAACACGATTACTTTTTGACTTCTGGAAAGATGTTGCAGTTATTGAACTTAAATATCCCACATTATGCTCATTTTCAGGTTCATAATTGTATTTTAAGGTTGTACCAGAATAGGTTTACATGGTTTAATTTTAAAAGAACACCATGTTTTTGTTGTACTGCACATCTCTCTCTCTCACTGCTGCAGCTCCTCTTTTCACCTTGTGTTCAGGTCTCTGTTTTAGCTATAGAGTGAATCATCTTTTCTTCTGTACTCTTTGATTCCACTCGCACATGCTCAGTAGCTCAGATCGTAGCTCATGTCAGTTAGCTCCATAAACAGTAAAAGAAAGGTTGTTTCTCCAACTTTGGTCAGTTACAAGGCAGGATTAGCCGGGAGACTTCTTCTAAACAAGACGCACATGTAAGTAGTTCTTCTGTAGATTATGGTGAACTTGTGTGTGTTGTAGCAGTGCTTTGCCATTGAGAACGAGGTAGCGGTAACGGTTGTGGTTAGCCAGCTCGTTTCGGCTAGTGACGTAAAAAGCCGTGCAGATTTTGAACAGCTCACCCGAAGACTGAAGGCAGGACACATTCAGAAACCCGTATCTCACTCAAAACAGCATGGACAGATTTTTTGTATGCTTGTGGAAGCACCAGAGACACAAAATAACACCCCAAATCCCAGAAAGAGTTTTTTTCATAATATGGGCACTTTAAAAAACAGTGGAAAAAGTTAAATAAATCAACAGTAAAAAATAAAAATAAACACATACAACAATTAACTTTGCCTTAATACTTTTCCTATTTAAACTTAATTGTTTCATTCAGAACACAAGAGAAAATAAGAGTTTACTTGCAAAACGTAATAAGCTAAATCACTGTTTTTCTCGATTATTCTGATTTTGTGATCATTGGGAGTCAAAATCATAATCACGATTACATTTCAATTAACTACCCTAACCCAAATGTAAACCTTGTAAAGGCAAAACTGAAAATGCTCAAAAAGACTAATAAACTAATAAAAAGGCAAATCATAATCCTATATTAAAAACCACCATTGTGCTGTTTTGTAACCCACATGCAGACTCTTTTCTTTTATCCTTTTCATTAACAACAAGTTGACAGGCGCAAATGATCTAGTGTCACTATGTCCCTGGGGGCAGCACCGCGCCGAGTCCAATATGAGCCTGGTAGCTTTAACTTGGGTGATGGCCAGTGCTCAGAGGAATGCCCACTAAGCAAACAGAACAAAAGATCAGTCGCCCTCCCCTCATCTGACAATCACACACACACCAGACAATATACACCATTCCTAACACACACACACACACACACACACACACACACACACACACACACACACACACACACACACACACACACACACACACACACACACACACACACACACACACACACACACACACACACACAAGACAGTATACACCATCCCTAAACACACTCAGAAAAGCAGAGCTGCTGCTGCTAAGGTAATTATCAAGTATGGCAGGAAGGGGTTAGCCAAAGTTCATCTCTACATGTTCGAAAGCACTGGCTGAGAAAGGCTATTTATGTATGCCAGTCAGACATGCAGAAGACTCAAAATTCAATGCATGCAATGTAACAGTGTAAACATGCAATTCAAGAACAAATAACAAAAGCACACATGTGGACCCATAAACACATGCATGTTAACTGCAGAAAGTTCCATTGAGCTGCAGTAAGTGGCTTTCCAGCAGCTGGTGTAAAACCCACAGCCTGGTTTCCATTTGGGGCTCGTGCCTCAACCACAGCTGTACAGTCACACCACTTCCACCTGCCTTTTTCCCTTAACCTAGTCCTTAAGTGGCCTAGAACATTAACTCTTCCAGTAGGCCACAGGTCCATTTCCATTTCATCTCGATCTGCCCATTAAAAATGACAGTCCTGATTGCCTCTAATGGGCTTTCCCCTCTAATTTAAGTGCTCAAGCTCCCAGCAGATGAGCCGTTGTTGTGCCACGTGGCTGAGGATGGTGCAATATCTGCTGTGCATTTGGAGCCACAACCTCAGACACTTAACATTATTAGCCATGCAAACGGAATAAATCTTGTGTGCGTTTGTGTGCTGTTCAAACTGTTGACTGCTTTCTGATCTATTAAAGGGACTTTGCAGTTAGTGCATGTGATAAGGGGTGAACCAACCATGATCAGTTTAAAGCGTAGGCTAACTCTCGCCAAAATGCAACCTAGAGTGTTTTTGTGAATGTACCCGAGTCAAACTTTAGTTTAAAAGTATAATTAGGATGGAAGCGCCACTTTTAAGATTTACAGTATTCTCGTTTTTCCTCCAAATGGCCTTTTGAATGGGAGTAGTAGGGGCACTTTTATGCAGCCTCAAAATAGCTATTTTAAACACTAAGGAGGCTCGACACAACATGAAACTTTGCTCCAAGTATCTCCAGGGGCTCTACACATTGACGCAAGCATTGACAACATTCTTTGTGTACAGAGTTTACTAAAAAGAAAGGTTTTGAACGAGTTACTTTAGCAGTCGTCGTTTCCGGGCGCATATTATACTACACTGTTTATGCATGTAATAACTCCTACATACACAAGACAATGTTTTATTTACTGACACAGACACACACATTTCTAGGCGGCAACAAGACAATACACAACAACATAAGAAACCAGTCAAATGAACAGTAAAGGGGACAGTCAATGGTGAGCCTGTAACGTCACAAAAAAGGTGCACAGTTACAAACATGAACAGTAACATGACACCCAGCATGTCTGACTGATGCATTGACAACACTGGTTTCTCAGGGATGGATGAACAAGTACATGTGCATGCACGTCTATGCATAATCACTTGTCTCATTAAATATTGGCGACGTTTTCACACCAGACAGCTTGCATAGTGTCTCATTCTGCTGTGATGCCGAGACAAACGCGCACGCACACACACACACACACACACACACAGTTATTGAGGATGTGGTGGCAGACAGCCAGAGGTCTGCTGCACGGTTGGGTTTCAGCGGGTGGATCAGAGGAGAACAAGTAGGTTTGCAAGTTCAGGGAGAAAGAGAGAGTTTCATATGACAAACAGAAAAGCCTGAAGGGATCTGTCCAGTTAGCCAGCAGTAGCAGAAATAAACAATGTATCACTATGGAGCATCCAGTTCACAGCTCCCAGGCACACTTTGATGAATATTTGTGTTTGAAGGTGCAGATATATGACCCACTTATATGTGCTTTGCCGGTTTTCTATTTTGTATTTATGCAAACATTTACAAAAACAACTGCAATTCAATACACAGATTGCAAGTTTGGGTCTACATTTTAGTACCCTTGTTTGTTTCCTTTCACAAACTCAAAATACAGCTGCCTGGGATGAAAAAGATAACTCATTTGTTCACATCTTTGAACCTTCATGGCTGATCATTGACCAAATACCTGCAAATGCACTGGCAAGAGATGTGTCGGTATATCAAAGGAACATTGGGAGATTGGAGGGAAGCATACTTGAGAGGCAAACTGGTTTGATTAAAATGGCATTCACTTCCAAAGTCTGAACACAGAACAGCATAACCTCTGACATACAGTACACTGCAATACCAAAATCAAACCTCAGATAGAACAGACGGAGCAAATCTCTGCTTGTAATGGAAGTTGTCCCTCTTAACTAGTGACATGTTGTAATGGCTTTCATGCCCAGGCAGATGGATTAACAGTTATTTAAACACTGATGTTACTCAGCACTCTTTCTAAAGCGCTCTCTGTCTGACAGTAAGAGGCCTGTGAGCCTCTCTACAATGGAGTGTGTGTCTACGCGTCCTCTATGTGTGACATAAATAGTGTGTGTGTGTGTGTGTGTGTGTGAGAGAGATGGTGTATGCAAAATAAAATAAAGATAAGGCTCCCATCCAGCTCATCAAACTGTAAAAACAAATATGTTGTTTAGTGGAGACTTTTAAAGTGTCTCACAGAACCAAAGAAGTAACACTTTCCATCATTAGTGCTGAAATTATCAAACTCGATTGACTGATTACTTGATGGACAAGTCGTTTAACAAGAACATATGTCAAAGATTCTGTGGTTACATCTATATAAAATTGTGAGGTTTTGTTACTTTTCTCCATTTATCAGTAAATTGAACATCTTTGGGTTTTGGACTGTTGATTGGAAGCTATTTAAAGACTTTGGGCTCAGGGAAGTTTTGATGGGTATTTTTCATAGTTTTCAGATATTTTATAAAGTAAACGATAAACCAATAACATAATAAAAAATAAGAATCAACAGAATAATCAATAATGAAAACAATCCATTGTTGTAGCCCGGAATTTGGTTTGTTGGTGCTCTCACCACATATCCTGTCTCACTTTCAGCCACTAACCACAATGGCACTGTTTGTGAAACCGTAACACAACAAAGCTGGATGCAACTTTGTACTGTTCTCACACAGTCTGTAGACTAAATGTTTTTAATCACAAGAGGCCAGGACATGCACTTATATGTATACCAGCTACAACATATGGTCCATTCATCTCTCTTTTGCAATGATCATTAAAAACCCAGCACATAGACAAGCTCAGGTATCTCTTGCAGAACAACGTAACCTGTCAGAGAGGTAGAGATGAATGAACAGTGCGTGTAGCTTTGTGCACAATATACTTACACTAATATTCAGCCAGATTTTAACGTAGTATAAGTATATGTGTTGGTCTGGGTGAGGTTAACAGAAAAGCTGTTAAGCTCAACAGTATGTGCTTGTCTGGGTGGTGTGTGGATAAGCTGTCAGCAGTGTGTGTACTGTGGCTGGAGTGAGTGTGTGTATGTATGTGAGTCACCAGTGGAGCAGTGCTAGCACTTACTGTATTTAGGAGTGGACATCGGAGGCGACTGTAGACAGTAAACACACATTCTGGTGTAAAGGTCATTTTAACTCTGACCCAGTGCGGCTGAGTCAGTGACCAGACATGTTTGTGCATGTATGAATGAATGTGTGTTTGTACAGTTACTGTAGTGTGTTTACATTAAGTAGTACTTACAAGTTCCACCCACTAGGGCTGTGCAATTAATTGAAATTTAATCGTGACTATGATTTCGGCTTCAAATGATCACAAACAATAATTGAGAAAATAATTGAGAAAAACAATGATTTAGCTCATTACGTTTTGCAATAAACTCTTATTTTCTCTTGTATTCTGAATGGGAAAAAAAGTTTAAATAGGAAAAGTATTAAGGCAAATATCACAGTTGTAGGCGTTTGTTTTTACTGTTGATTTATTTAACTTTAACGTTTTTTTAAGTTCAATAATTGCAACATCTTTCCACAAGTCAACGAGTAATCATAATAAATTATCGTGATTTTAATATTGACCGAAATAATCGTGATTATAATTCTTTTCCATAATCGAGCAGCCCTATCACCCACTGAACTTCTCACATTGCACTTATGGCATTTTTTTTGGCTGCTGCATCTGTTTTTGCTTTTACATTTCCTTCATTATGTAATCTGTGTCTGTTATTTTTTGATTTTTAGATCTTTGCTGCGTCCTACTATTATCCAACTAGTCTATTGATCTATTTCTTGCTTCACTAACTTAGTTCTTTCACAGGAGATCAGTTTCATCTGATGTTCAAATCATCATCATCCTAGCGCTGTTTCTTTCTGCAGGAAACAATGCAATATGCTCGGAACTGTAACGAGGAAGTGTCTTGAAATCAAATCCACAGTAAAAAATATTCTCACAGCCACTTAAGAACAAATTGACTCCATGCATACTGTATCTGAGAGGAAGCGTGAATGAAGAGACTGAGTGGGAGCATGTGTGAGTGGAAGCGTGTGTGTGTATTTTTGTGTTTGTAAGGTTTGCGTGTGAAACAACGACATCCGGACAGTTAGCAGTGCTCCATCACATTAAGCACTAATGACACATGCCCAGTTCTCAGACAGGAAGCAATGACACTAAACAGGAAACAACCAGAGCAAAAGTCCCTACCAGTCATTCATGAAAAGCTGATTAACTGAATCACCGGCTGAGCTGTTACTCTTTTCCCTGAAGAGTTATTTTTAATGTTGTTTACTTTATTCTAGTCCAGGCAACTTGATTTTACCAAGATCTTTTTTAATCAATTGGAGGACCAAGAAGATAAAATATGTGTGCGTAGCTTGTATGTACAACAAGGTTTGTTTATGCACATACAGAGTTAAACAGAATCCCAGCACCCTTATCAGTGTGTCTCTCTGAATATAAAAAAGGATGATTTCAACAGATTTTGTTCATTATGGCAGAATAACAATGGGGGCTTCCATCACGCACGCACCAAATTATGACTTTGTGGTGCGTTGACACCTTGAATAACAGATTACTGTATGACATTATGAGCTTTTCAGTGAGACATTTGTGCTGAGCAAGTTCTTTACTGCATTAAAATTAAGATGGTTACAACTCACATGCGATCAAAGTCAGATTTGTCTATTAATCCACTGTGACACTAATCATATCCAATCCATTGCCTATACTTTGTTACATAATAGGCAAGAAGAGAAGATCACATATCATCATCAATTTCTTGTAACAACTGTGCAGCAACACATCAAAGTAGCTCTATCCGTGACATCACGATGGGTTACTCTGCCAGATAGATTGTGACAGTACAAGTCTGCATTGTGACCATTTCAAGTTTGGGGTCTAATGTGCACTCCTTGCCATCTATTCCTGCATCTGCATCAGGAGGCCAGGTCACTCAGTTGGTGCAGCCATCATCTGCAGTGCTTTGTTTTTTTCTGATTTTATTTAAGTTAATTATATTATGTGCCAAGGCTTGAAATTAATATTCTACTGTGATTGAAGGCTTTTACAATAACTAAATAAAGATATGTTATTCATATCAATTCATGCACCGGTTCATCTCATCTTCTTCATAACACGTAGGCCTAGCCTACATAAAAGAGCAGTTAATATGTTGACTGTATCCAATGTTGTGTTGGTCATACTGCAGAATTATGTATTGCCTTTGTATAGTGAATAATACAGAAAATAAGGGACATTAAAAAAAAAACATTGTATATATATATATATATATATATATATATATATATATATATATATATATATATATATATATATCGTTCATCCCTAGTGTGGATGCTTGAGTTTATACAACTGCTTCATTGCCCTTGTGTCCTCACATAATATGCATATTCACATTGATACCACAACAGTTTTCCTCCCAAATGCACTGTTGAATTAGTAGGTTATTCAACACATCAATTCAGTTATTAATAAATGGAAAAGAGAACCAGACAAACATTATTTTTGGTGTAATCAGTTGCTTAGCAACAACTTTAACAAGAAGCATGTGGAAAAGATGATCTCACAAGTTCCACTCAAAGGCAGCATTGGTTTAAACCTGCCTGGAACACAATGACCACACTGAACTTTGCATGAGTGCAAGTATGTGTGGTAATAACAGCAGAGTCATGTCACAAAGTCATATTAGGTAATAGGGGTGGAGAAAAAATAAATCCGGAATTGTATGCATCGTGATTTTTGGCAACATTTTTTAAAATCGATTATTTCCCCTAGAATCAATATTTTTTAATTTTTTACCAATGACTCACGTAAATATTTTCTAAATATTTATACGGTACCACTGACGGCGACTACATCATATCCGTTTCAGGCAAAACAGACTGAAAGGAGAAAAAGCTGAAAATAAATGTTATGTACAGTACTTCTTTTCAAATGAAATGAATGTTAACTGACTTGTATGATGTCTCATGATATACTGTTTCTAGAAGTGTATTATTTAACTTTTGTTGTTGTTTGTTAAATCAATACTATCGAATCGCAATATTTCTAGGATCGCAATAAATGAAAATCGGCACCCATGTATAGTGAAAGAATCGAATCGGGATGAAAGCATATCATCTCAGCCCTAATAGGCAACCTATATAAAACTAATGAAGATTATAATGTTCAATTTTTGTTTTAGACGACAGGTAGTGATTTACCTGTATGGTCATTTTGGAGGATTTAGTTGTGGTGGTGTTGCATTATATTGTGTTATACTGACAGATGTTTCTATTAATTTGTCAACTCCATTTAAATCAATGAAGGTAAACTAATTAACAGAAATACCTCTCAGCTTAGTGTACATCATAAACCTTTTAACTGAGTGTCATGGGAATGATACAATTTGTGATAGTGAATCATCATGTTGATGCAAAAAACATATCATGTTTTGTTTTCCGATATCATCATGTCCCTATATTACTGTTTATTTTCATTGTATTGTATTTTCATTGTATTGCTATGCACCTTATACTGCAAGTTTTATTAATTGATTGATTAATGATTATATCAATAATTAATTCTGCGGTTTTCATTTACCGCACCAAGAAGTCATCGATTTCACAGAATATCATACTGTATGCAAATCACATTATACAATGTGGAGTTAGCCTAAGTTTAAAACGGCCCCACATAGGGTTAAAGTAGAGCCTGCACACCAGAATGCCATTTATATTTTTAGTGAACATCAAATAGGCAAAGCTACTACAGCTTGGCATCATATTTTATCTTAAATAATTAAATGAATGGACTTTTGATGAATGGATGTCCAAGCTCTTCAACTTTCTTTGAGCTGAATATGTCTCACTCTCTATGTTGATGAGCATACTGGATGTGCAAGGAAAGGAACGGCACATTTATTTGTATACACATTTCATACATAATGCATCAAGTGTCAACAGGCAATAAACTGGCATATGCTGAACGGCCAGAGAGCAGTGAAATTATGCCTCAGTGTTGCAAGAGATCATATTGGGACAGTGGTGTGTGTTTTTTATCCTGAGGAATACAAAGTTAGGTGAGGCGAGGGCAGAAATAGAGGGAGCAAAAGAGGGAGATAATAATACTGTTGCATTAGTGACCATGGTAACATGCCTCAATTCTTATAAAGAATATCAACTAGCTTACATCTAGAGAAAATTGCAGGACAGTAAAATATTGCAAAATACAAAATGCAAGTACAGTGATTAGCATTAAGAAGTCATAATCATATAATAATTCAGGAGTAATCTGATGTGATGCGTCTGTTATTAATTGCTATTCGGAATGCCTGCATAATAAAGATGGATTATGAGTTCATCTTATTAGCTTCTATCTCTGTGAGGACGGGGGTGAGAGAGTGGTGGGGGAGCAAGTGTGATGTTCCACAGGGCCTGATTCACTTCACAGACACAAGACAAGTGGGGAGAAGCACAGAGGCTACACACAGAGACGGATATAAACAGCGCTAGCATGCATCCCTCCATGACTCAACTGTCAGACTTTTCACACACATCTCTCAGAGATAAGAACGAAAGAGGGGATGGGAGATGATTGGAGAAGGGTGCTGTCATGAAGAAGGTGTGCTTGAAAGAGAAAAAAAAAAAAACACCTTCAAGAAGGGAACACGGGAAGCAAATGAGACTGATAATCTTAACACACAGTTAAAGTATAATTGTCAGGTCAAGATCACGTCAGAAACTGAAGTGAAACAAGAATAACAATTTGTAAATAGCTGGAGGGAAGTTAACGAGGGTAAGAAAAACCGACAGAGACAGTCATTTGTGATAGATAACGAGAGATAAAGATAAGAGAAGGATGGAGATAGAGAAGCAAATTGTGATACAATGTGTGACTGTAGTGCATGGACCGAACTGGGCTGGTTGTCCACAATAGGCCTCTGTTTTTGGCAAGTGTGTGTTTGTATGTGTACGTGCGTGCCAGCAAGGACAGCCCTGTGCCCTGCACAAACACTGCCCTTGTGTTGGCCTTGCCCCCACCAACCCTCACAACCAACCCCCCCCTCCCCCCCCAAAACATCTCTCTCTCTCAAACACACAAACATACACACAAAGCCCTACCAGCCTGGCCTCACAGACCAATACACATACTGAGCTCCAGGAAAAACACTGAGGCTGGAGGGGGCAACAGGGTCACATGGCGCTGGTAGCACATTGCCCCCCTACCATAAACGACCACACTCACATGATTTACTGTATTTTGCAGAGGGTTGCAGATCTGTAGCTTACTCACACCTTCAGTAACTTCCATACACCCACACGGCCACAAGGGTCACTGCCTCAGCACATGTAAATAAGCTGCTTTTATAGTCAAAGCGCTACTGATTAAAGCCAATACTACAGTAAATATACACCAGCCTTCCTGACAGGCATGCAAGCAAAACACACAAACATAGCTGATCTTACAATACCTTTACTGAAAAGCTAAGGGCTATGCAAACTCTGATCACAATCATATATCATTATTCAAAGCAAGCTCTGATAGACACAAACACACTACGCCTGTAGTACAAGGAAGCCTTACTGGAAAAAACACCCACACATATGCAAAGTTTCCTTTGCCAATCTGATTCTGTGAAACAGGAAATGAAGAAATTGAATTCTACAGGCATATCAACACACAGAGTACTAATGTCTTTGCCTTGTCTGCTTGACAATGACTAAAACGCGGAGATCTTAACAAAAATAAATCCTACTTTTCAATAAATACACTTGATGCCATCAAAACAAAACAGAAGACCTATTTTAAAACTATATTATGGGCTACTTCCCTGTTTCTTCTCTTTAAAAAGAACTATTTGAATGACTGGAGCGTTGGGGGCCGAGCTCCACCCTCCTATGCTTCAGTATCCAATGATCACAGAAGATGTGCAGGCTGACTGGAGGTGGCCGGTATGGTTCGTCCTGTTTTGACGTTGAGTATCATTGTGTACTAGCAGCTGCTCTATGAGGGTGACATGAGGATTAGCCTTTGTTCCATTTGACACAAGAGCTTTTTCTGAAAAGGACAGAGGAAGCCTTCCTCGGAAACTCTGACAAAGAGGAAACAATGAACAGCTATCATTAGGGAGTGAACATGTTGTGGACATGTTTTTCCTTTCTTGAGGTCAATATTTTTCCATTCAAAGACACCATTCAACATCTTATGACTACATCTAATAGTCTTCACTTACCAGTTCAATCCCATATTGTCAAAAGATGTCACACACTGAAATTAGCTGACAACACTACAGAAAGTATTCAGGATTACAGCTGCAACTACAGATTATTTTCTTGATTAATCCATTGATCCACAAGATGTCAGAACATAGTAAGAAAATGGCCATCACAATTTCCCAAAGCGACATCTTCAAATTGCATGTTTTGTCTGATAAACAGTCCAAAATATATCGTAGAAGACTTAGAAAACATTCACATTTGAGATGCTGAAACAAGTGAATTCTTTGGTACGTTTACTCAAAATTATTTTAGAAAGGAATCCTATCAAAATAGCTGTATTTCTTTTGATCGACCTGATTAGTGTAATGCAGGGGTTTTCAAAACTGACAGTGCCCAAAATCGAGACACCCCTCTTTAGCATGGCTATTATTCTGCAAAGAGGCAGGAGTACCATCATTTACAACCACAATGGAGGAGTCTGATGTGAAAAACAAGTTCAGCCGAACAACAGAGCTGATTGAGAGGTTATTTAAGGTCACTGCCGGACGCACAACTCACTTCAATGAGATTCTTCAAAAGTGGGAATTGATTTAAAGAAAATCCCAGCTTGTCACACACAGCCTCCACAGGACCACAGCTGCTGAAAATATCGCGAAACAGTGCAACGACTGGAAAGAAATGGACAAAAATAACACTGAGCTGTCGTGAATGTAGCAGGGATGGCTCCCACACACACTGCTGATCTTTCAGTCTTGGTCCCCCAGCATCTTGCCAAACCACCATTTATCTCCCTCATAAACAAAGGGCCACACATTGGCACTGAATGACACACACACACAAGACTGGAAATGGGAGACTTTTTTTGGCTCTGTCTGTCATCTCGCTATATAGAGGTGACTGGGTTGCTGGGGACACTTAGATGCGGTAAATGACACGCTGATGTCCGCCTCTAGTTTATACGTCCATCCATCTGTCTGTCTGTTCTTCTTGACTCTACACACACTGCCGTGCCACAGCGTCCCTTTCTGTGTTTAACTAATAATAAGAGCTCATGGGATCCACAAGAATCACTGCCAAATACACAAATACATCTCTTGTTACAGCAAACAGAAAACATAATGTAGCATGAAAGTAAGCTGTCTGTCTTTACTCTCCATTTATAATTAGTTAACCGTAGCAATATATGTTCCATTGTCAATCTGAAAACACAGACTTGTCTAATTATACACAACCTCTGTAATACATTGGGTAGCAAGGCCAGTGCCATCAGGATAATGCCAGCCAAACACACTCCTAAGAATGAGCCCAAGGGCAGGGCTTCCTAGGATTGTGTAAGTCGATGGGTTTCAACACACTGCTTGATGTGAAAACTAAAACACTCAAGAGGTCATTTCTAGGAAAAGAACAGTTAGCACAGACATTACTTTGTCTTATGAGAAGCTATGTAATGATCTTGCAGTGCCAGTAAAACTCAATCTGCTCCGTGGTGATAATACGGCGGTGTCGTTGGGAAGATCACTGGAGACCATGACATAGTAATTGGATCAAGCCATTTTTCCACATTTGAGTAGGAGTGAAGGAAGGGGGGGCGGGGGACAAACAAAGAGTGCAGGTGGGAGGCCTCTGTACTGATTATTGGTGGTTATTAGCCACCGGCACTGATTGACAGCCGGAATTATGTGCTTTATGCTGATGGATGTCAAAGCTGCACCTGCACTGCATATTTATAAAGCATTACATCTGCGAGGAAGAGGAAGTTTAGACAGGGTTTACTCTGTGAGTTCCGGCAGCTGGCACACATGCCAGCATGGTGAAGAACAGCAGGAAATAAAGCTGCAAATCAGAGTCCGATCTTTTTTAGCCTTTGCCTTGTTGAAGATTCATTTTCTGTCAATTGACTAATGAATCAATTGGCCAATTGTATCAGCTCTACTATGCTTAGAGGGCAAAAAAGCATGTGGTGAGTGATGACAGAAAAAGAGAAGATAAACTGTAACGAACAAACTATTCTGCACTTGATTAGCAGCAGACTCACACACTCCACTTATGACAACCACGGTAAGGGTAGGAGCGATAAATTGGGTCAGTAGTACTGAGAGTGCCACAGTTAAGTACTTTAACGGTTAATTTTACATTGCCATTCATCCAATCACCACATCTGCCCTAAAAAAAGGGCCCTGTTCATCAGCTCACTGGTATCGTACATTATTCCCTGCACTAAGGACACACTGTTACATAAACAGTCAAAAGTCTGGCTAAAGATGGCACAAGGCGCAATACTTGTGACGAGGAAATGACTGCCAAGTCAACAACTCAAATCAGATGAAACTCTGAGAGGTACAACAGAAAAGTAAGGAAGCAACAAGATCCTGAAGATCATTTTCATACAACGCCTAGCTGTAGTAACACACAAGAAAAATAAAACCAAACAAAAGGACCTATTATATGTTGTACAGAGTAGTTCAGTAGTTAGGAATATCTAATACATGAAAAAATAATAGAGTGAGAGTGTACTGAGGTCGTATGACATTAAAGTAAAGCATGCTGGCTGACTTCGACGCATTCCCCGCCTGTCAGGACCGAGGCCTACTCTCCCAGATTCCAGTCAAGTCAGCGCTCCATTCCTCCTTTCCCACTTCTCTCTCACTTAATCACACACACACACACACACACACACACACACACACACACACACACACACACTAAAGTAGGTCGAGATGATTACAAGATACAGCATGCTCACACACACAGGTTTTACCTGCCGTTTCCTAAAGTCTCTTATTTCCTGTGACTGTGCTCCTTGCTGGGGGTGTCTGGATAGTGGCTGAGATACTGCATCTGATGGATAAGAGGACAAAGTGGTGGCGGTTAGGGGAGGGGGAATACATCTAAATGTCTGACAGCTGTTTCTTGAAGTGTGTGTGTTTTTATACTGCATGTACAAATAAGTTGAGACATATAAAAAACAAGTTTAAGACAATAAATACATGAGATTTGGTGAAAAGTGAATGATTTAACACAGAACAAGAGAGACTACATGCACTAAACACACAAGTCCGCATCACCTGATGTAAGTTCCCACACACTCTCAGAAGCCCCAGCTGCCCCGTCATTTGAGATAAGACAACTGAAAGTACAGAATGCCTGATCTGACCCTGTACCTCCTTTCTTACCATCTATTCCCTCTGCCTCATTTAACTATTATACCTACTCATTTCCCTTCCACTCAAGGTCATTGTGGAGATAATTTTAGAAATCTCTGAGAAAGCATATTGCCTTCACAAGAATTTTCATCTGGCACACTTTTTTTTTTTTTTTTAATTTTGGAAAGACTGAAAACTTAAACAAGCAGATTTATCAGAGCAACATCATTTGAACACAATGCGTGGAAATCAACCGTGTATGATTTCCCTTTTCCATTTTAGTCAATCTTTTTATGTCCTAACAAGCAAACAAACAAAAAGTATAGCATGAAAGAACCGCTGACATTGACATATATTCACTGTAGCATGAAGTGTTTGAAAAGCCAAATAAAGACATGTTATCTTTCAGTGACAGTGAAAGCAATTCTGTCATGGTAAAAAGGACATATTAATCACACCTACAAGAGAGTGTGAGTCACATCTACAAGGTGTTGAATCCTTTTATAAAAGTCTTTACAGATACAATCTGAAGTGGAAAAAGGAATTTTCCTGCAACTAAAGTTGTAGTCAAGTGGAAGTCCTCTTCCACAAAATCTGGGAGCTAAACCATTACGAGCATCCAGTAGAATGAATTGTTAACATATCCACTTGTGTTTAACCAGAACAAATTATATCAGAACAATGACTATTTGTCTGTCAATGTGTATGCTTTTCTTGTTTAAATATTTCACTTATGTATCTAGATGAAATAAGATCAAGGTCATGAATCAAGTTTAAACTATCATCGTTGTTTACTCCCTCAGTATAGTTATAACAGCTAGATCAGAAATGATTAGTAGATTAGGAAATTAGTTGATCAGCAGAAAATCAAATCGGCATCCATTTTGATTATATATTTGTCTATTTCAAACAAAAATGATTTCAGTGTCTCAAATATGAAGATTTGCTGTTTTTTTGGTCATATTTGATAGTAAACTGAAAAGAGGTGCGATAAAACAAGCAATTTCCAGATGCTTCATGGGCATTTTTCTCTATATTATCAAATGTTATACACAAAACAATTTATTGATTAATTAAGAAAATAATCATCAGCTTAATCATTTTTCCGATACCGGTGCTAAAACGATACTTTTAAAACAGTGCCGGTACCTAAACAGTGCCTGAACCGATACTTAAAAAAAAAAAAAAAGATCACAAAACAACAGTCGGCAACATTTAAGAACAAGGCTTGTTTATTGCTACGGCCATGTGGTCTAAATTTAATGATTTAAAATGTAATAACAATAACTTATAACAACTCATTAGTAAATTGCTGTTAAAACGACAAAAACAACCACTGGATGGGAATAGGGTAGTTTCCAATAACTTTAAATGCACCACGAGGCTTACTAGTAATGGCAGTGGCACACTGTTTAACAGTGTTGTAATCCTCTACAGTGAAATACAGCCACACTTTACACTGTTTAGCTGTCATTTTAACCGTGTTTAAGCCAGCTACTACAGGGCTCGAGAGTGCGACCATTTTGGTCGCAGATGCGCCCAAATTTTGTAAGGGTGCGACTAACATTTTTCCTAGGTTGCACCGGTGCACCTCCGCGCAGCCTCGCCGCACCTCCGCGCAGCCCCGCCCCCATTCACACACACGGCCACCGTGCAACACGAGAGACACGGCATCGGTCCACACTGCGACATTTGTCTACAGTTTTAATTGTTATTAACACAGCTGTATATCGTTAAGCATGAGAGGGAAACCTGTATTTGTAGCAGTGTTTCCGCTGCTAACTGTGTTACTGCGGCCGCCGCACGGCGGAAAACACAGACGAAGTTATTGAATGCAACTAACTTCAGACGGAGCCTGCAAAATGCAGCGCAGTGACGATACAGACATTTCATATACAAGACGTGTGTAACGCCGCTGACCCGCCAAAGCATTCGACCCGTTCATAGTGAGTCAGCCGTCACTCTGTGAGTAGCATACGCTTCAGTCCACCTCTCTCTCTCTCTCTCTCTCTCTCTCTCTCTCTCATTTTGATAGGAAAGCTGAAGACATGAAAGGGGAGAGGGGGGGGGGGGGGGGGGGAATGACATGCAGTAAAGGGCCGCAGGTCGGAGTCGAACCTGGCCCGCTGCATCGAGGAGTAAACCTCTATATATACCACCTGAGCTATCTGGGCGCCCTCTTTCTCTTTTAATCTGTTATTGTTGATAACAAGTGAAGGAGCTTTCTCAGAGATATATATATATTTTAAATGTATCCTATGCTATTAATTTAATTCAGATAATTTTCATTTACATGTGTTGCAGCTGTATATTTTCAAACTGAGAAGTAAACCAGCTGTCTTTGCATTTTATTTTAATCACAACCTGTTTTCATAAAAGAGCTTGTGAAAAGTGGCTTTGACTTAAAACGGAACATTTAGCCCACTTAGTCCACAGAGATATGATTTTTAGTCCTGGACTAGTGGAAGATCTGATAAGAATCAGCGTGTGTGTGTGTGTGTGTGTGTGTGTGTGTGTGGGGGGGGGGGGGGGCAGTTTGGAGAATTTTTATTTTTTTATTTTTTTTTATTTTGATGCTAGGGAATGTGGCAAGCTGGTACTGTCATTGGTTTAGGCAAGGCTAAAGGGGAAGAAGGCCAAATTACAGGTGTTGTCCATCTGAGGGGCAGAGGACAGCAGGGGGGGGGCTATAAGACTTTGAGCCATGAAATGTTAGATCTCAGTTCAGGGAAGCACTTTGATCTATTTTGAAATGTTTTACTTAAAGGTATAGTGGTCGCTGACAGGTCAGCGAGCAGACGGCCATAGACAGTATATAAAAGCGGCGCTGCCCCCCCCCTCTCGGCGATAGCTTGTTTGTTGGCCTGTAGCATGCTAACGTTAGCTATAGAGATGGTTGTCGTAAATAGATTTCCACTCACCGGTGGCGAGTCTGACGTAGTGGAAAAAGTGCAAATCTTCTTTTGGAAAGTCGGCTTGTAGAGCCATGCCGACAGCAACTTGTAAACAGAGCGTGCACGAGGAGAACTAGGCTCGTGCACGCTCTCTCGTGCACACGTTTAATAGGCGTTCCCTCTCGGGAGCAGGTGGGGTGTTGCGCATGTGCATTTTTTCAAAAAGTGGAGAGGGCGGTTCTTTTCTAAAATTCAGGAAAATCCTCCATTATACCTTTTGAAATGGTTTGGTTTGGCAGCTCAGTGAAGCACCAAACTTTTTTTGTTAATATTTTTATTTTTATATGCAGTATGATTGTGTTTCAACTAAAAAGTATTTACCTACACCTTATTCTTGTTTAAAATCATTTACATAATATAAATGAATGTATATGGAGCGTGATAAAAAGGTAACCTTGAAATTGTGGCGTTAACGGCGCCGCAGGGAAAAATTTGGGTGCACCTAAATTGTATGCTGGTGCACCTAAATAAAAAAGTTAGGCGCACCAGTGCAACCAAGGCAAAAAGTTAGTGTGGAGCCCTGTACTAGCTAATGGTAGGCCAAATGTACCTGCTGCCAAGTGTAACGATAACTAGCGTCACATTCAGCGATGCTTCTGTTGCCTCTAACATCCGTTTCAGAGCATCAGAGGGCAGCGCAGGCATTTCAGTGGCACCGAAATCCGCGTTGCTATTCGGTCAGGTAGATACCGGTCGTTTTGGCACCGGTGCCAGATTAGCACCGGGTTTTGGTACCCAACCCTAGTGAGTAGGGCCCAAAAAGATGTTAGAATAAATAGATTTGGATGCGGGGAGGGCCCCATAGAGAATGCCTTTTTACAGGGCCCAGAAG